>JALPQI010004632.1:0-58823 GCA_025490895.1 Thaumatotibia leucotreta
CGCAAATTAAAATAAAATAAATTATGAAGCAATAAAAAACAAGATTGTAAAATAAACATTGAAAAGAACGTATGAAAAAAAAGTTATGTATACAAAATGACGACTTATATTAGAGGGTGGCATTTGTGATGGAAACTTGTAGCAGAGAGGCGCCAATAGTAGAAATATATGTTGCCTTGTTGCCGTTTGGTAGTTTTCAATCCAGAACTATACCAATCGTTAGAAAAAACAGAATAAAAAATATGGCTGACTTTCCATAGCATTTGACGTAGGTATTTATCACATATCGTGACACGCGTTCGCAGATATATTTATACGTTAATACTAATAAATATCAATAATTTCAACTAAAAAAATATGCGAACTCAACGAACTCAAGGTTTAAGATTTTAAGTTCGTAATGAAGGGTTGTGTTCTAAATCTCATGGAATAATGCAATTTTTTAGGCTTGTGTACTTTTTTTTTAGATTCTACAGATGATTTATACTGATATATTTGTCACAATCAATAAATCTACAACTATAAAAAGGCGGCACCTTACAATTCTACGCATAACACATTTAAATGTTACGAACAGAGCTGAAATGCCTACATTCCATTGAAAGTTTGAGAAAATATGTGTTACTGTAAATGTACACTGGGTTCCTGAATAAACGCTATCCATCTTCTTCTTTTTCTTCAATAGCGAATAAATAAATGTAGTCTAATTTATATATATATATATATATTTGTATTAGACTGTTGATTGTGTTAGACTGTTAATATTATTTAATGTAGTTATAACTATATTTGACATGTGTTATTATTAACATTAAAGAGTTTGAATTGAATTTTAATCCACGAGCCTTCACTAGGTACTATGCTCGTACTGATCTTTTGCTCTCTTTAATTTGTCAATGTGTTCTCTGTAATTTTGATGTCCTCTCCTGCTTTATTATGTTACTTTTGGTTAATGTTAATGTACCTATCATGTATTCTGGTTGCCCTGAAAACCAGCGCCATGGCTAAAACTTTAGCTAGCGACATAAATGCTGAGTGGCATCCATTTTGATGTTCTTAGTTTAAGATGTATTTTAAATTAAGTTTACCTTTTTACACCAAATAAATGAATTTTATTCTATTCTACCTACGAACAAATAAAACATGGAAGCCGCACGCCTTACTAAATTGCCTTTCAAAAACGGTCTTGAATTTTAGTTGGCAAGTGTCACCCCTTCTTCAATGCATCACGTTAATAAATTTCTATATCAACCTATAAAACCATGAACCGCCATTTATAAATAGTTGCGATTGGTCCGTCAAGGTTTTGATTGGCTATATTCAATAAACATTCGTCGAAGATGTTGCGCCGACATATGCGCGGTGTTAAGAAAAGCACTATGTCCTGCCCATCTTGGCACAATTGAACAATTGTGTTTGGGGGCATTTTTGAGCTGGCGTTAGACGTCCATGTTATGGTCGCAGTATTCTACTGACCGACATATGTGGGCACGTAGTGTCTCCTGTCGAGACTGGCGGGCGGCGGGTGGCGCGCGGGCTCGTACTCCGCGGGGGCGCGCGTCAGGGTCAGCGTCGACGACGCCAGGGCTGACGGGCCGTCCACGCTGCCTGCTGATACTTGAAATAAAGGATAAACATAATAGGGATGATGACATTGATGACTGTAGTTAAAATAAATTATTTAACATTATGCACGACATAAGACACCAAGGAATTATTACTAAGCCGTGGTTTGCAGTATTTTAAATACAAAACTTCTATTTAATAAATTGAAAAGAACTTAAAAGAGTAGGTCATTTGGCAGTACTCAAACGTGACGTCACTTTAGTGGTGATCGTTTTGACAGTTCGAAAAAAGATGCTGATTTGACTTGCCAGTCATCATGCCTATTACTTACAATGTCGTACGTAACAGATGTGCTTACCATAGAAAAAATCAAGTGCGAAAGACTCTGATTGTCACGGGATTCGAACCCGCTTCCTCTGGATTGCCGGTCCAACGTGCTTAGAGCAGAAATAGAAGCCTGGCGCTGCTCTAAGGGATAAAAGGTACCTAACGAACCGATCCAGGTTAGGGTGGGGGAACTACAATTAGTTCTTTTTTAATGCGAGGCTTTTTGGTTTTGTTAATATAAGGATGCGTAAACAATTAATTAAAAATACTTAAGCTTTGACATAATTATATTATTTCTGTAAAAACCCACAAAAAAAACGAAATTTTCATACATTCCCGAAAAAAACATTGGATTTTTCCGACATTTTCAACGTTAAAAGAATGAATCAGCTCGTGATTCTGATTTGAATGAGTCCAAGGAACTCCAGATTTGGATGAGTCCAAGCAAGTCCAGATTTGAATGAGTCCAATTAAGTCCAGATTTAAATGAGTCCAAGCAAGTCCAGATTTGAATGAGTCCAAGCTAGTCCAGATTTGAATGAGTCCAAGCAAGTCCAGATTTGGAAGAATCGGGTTTTCAGGATTAAAAAAAGCTCATCTAGTGTGCGTTATTATCAGTTTGCTAAGTTATAGTCCATTATATTACGGAAAAAAAGTTCACATCCGGATACCAGCACCAAATTTTAGTATGTTGTTAAATATGTCATTCTGTATCCAAAACTGCCGGGAGACACTCTCTCAAAGGTCAAGGTCACCAGTAATGACGTCATCAAAATGCCTAGTGCCTAATTTCAAAAAGCGCTTATTTATTCCTCAACCGCCCAACGTATACCATTGTGTGTAGTATCAATCGAAAGGTCATTAAATATGCTCTAACTTTGTCTTTTCATGTTATAACGTACATCTAGAAATAAAAAAAAATATCGTTGAAAGATTAAAATTTTTTTTTTACTCTTTTCGTACAATGTACATTTCATCAGGAAACAAGCGGTATTAGAAAAAAATGTTGTACTATAAAAATGTAGCCAAACTATTATCCTAAAATGTACAGTTTAAATCATCCAAATCGGTTGAAAATAAACAAAGTTATGTCATTTTCTATATTCCGCGGCAAACGCCATACACCCGCCGTTCGCCCGCCCGCCAGTTCGAAAATGTAAATTGCACCCAAACTATGCAAATGATTTATACTGATAAGATATGAACTATAAGCCAATTAATTATACAAATACTAGTTGTTTTAAAAATACTGTTGTCATTAAAATAAAATACATAATTTAAGAAAAAAAAACAAATTAAAAAAAAGTAAGGTAGAAAAAAGGTATCAAATGAATAATAATAACTCCTAACTATCAATAAAAGAATATTATGTATAATATATTTCAAGGTTTTATTCTGAACAGTAAATTCTGGAGCAAGTTCCTTCACGTACACAAAGAAGAGTGTAATTTAAAACGTTTTTTACGCATACGCCAACGTGGACCTGGACAAGGCACAAGTTCTTTGCAACTAGCACTTGCATCAAGAATCGTTTTCCACAATGGAACTGCAATATAGACAAATACTTTCTCTTCTTTTTTCCAGCTCCAATAGCAGGGATCAATTTTCTTATGGATAAGGCAAGGCACTTCGTCCATATCTTCGTTTGTTTGTAGAATGGTCCGCTTCAGATGTTGATTCAGTTTCAGTTCATCTTTAGTTGGTGAGATCATAAATTAAGGTGAGATGCTTTCGATAGCTTTATATTCATATTAAATCATTTCGTCTGGCTATAATTAATTGTTATATAATTTGTAGTATCTCTGGACATTCGTCATCCAAGTGGTGGACGGCCTTCCTCTTTCCAGTAGCCATGGACAGATAGTTTATCACGACATGACTGTCCGGTCGGCGAAGGACGTGACCTTACCATCTTAGCTTATTTTTACAACCTTGAAACTCTTCTTTACATGCTTGTTGTGAACTCTGGCCGTGAGCGCGACTCCTCCTGCCCATCGTAGCAAACGAAGTATGCGATTAGAAGCAATCCCAGATATTTCAGCAATGGACGGATCGCATTAAAAAATAATCAAACTTACCTACAGGCAAAGTTTGTTCACACAAGCTAACAATATAAAGCACGATACTGAGCACGGAAATCGTTTTTCAGTGCAAGCAGCTTACATCAGTTCGTAACAGCAGAATTGTTTCAACTAATAATGAATATTCCGTTGGAATGACAACTGTAATCTGTGCATATAAAGGTAAAGTCCTCACTTCTTCCTCCGTGACTATGCTCTCGTCTTCACGCGAACAAGCCTATGTCAGAATATTATTTTACACACAGCCGCCGCTGAAACAAATAATTACCATACATGAGGGCGAGGGTTTTTTAGAGGGACGGAAACTTTGATGTTTAGAGTTGCTTGCCCTGGAAAGGATTTACATGCTCTCGATACACTATGATAAGATCGTTAGCTTGTTTGAAGAGACTTTGCCTGTAAGTTTGATTAATTTCTTATGCGATCCGTTCATTGCTGATATGTCTCTGATTGCTTTTCATCGCATGTTATGTTATGTTTCGGCCGGAATCGAGTGGGCTGTCGAGTATCTGGTGTGCTCATTCATCCTTTTCCCGTTGCTGGAGCCGTAGGTTAATGTCACGGCTGCGTTACCACATTATTTTCTTCTAGCCTCCTTGTATTTTTGCAGAACCGTAGAATATCCCTGGGCGACCCCAGGGAAGAACTCATGGACGTCGACACGTCCATGAGTGAGGAGAAAGAACACCGATAAGTTGCAGGGATACCTGCCAAACACATAATGCCGCTGCGTATCTACAAAATGTATTCTACCAGAACATGCTGACTAGTTTCGTCTCTCCCGTAATGTGGACAGGCTGCTTAATTACTTATTCCCATCACCTTAAGATACCTGTTGAGGGTGTTGTTTCTCGAAATAATTCTGATCAACATCGTCAAGTCAATTTTTTCCAACTTCGTAAAGTATCGGGTTCTCCTCACGTCATTTTAGCTTGCCTGGAAGTGGTTCCCTCTTTCCACTCTCTCTCCGCTTCTATTTCTTTCAGTTTACTCAATACTCTATCACATACATCGTATGCTACGATAGATAGGCGGAGACACGCTCAAGGACTGCGTTCGCCACTTATGTAATGTAAGGGTTCGTTTCAAGATTGTAAAAATAAGCTAAGATGGTAAGGTCACGTCCTTCGCCGACCGGACAGTCATGTCGTGATAAACTATCTGTCCATGGCTACTGGAAAGAGGGAAAGAGGAAGACCGTCCACCACTTGGATGACGAATGTCCAGAGAGACTACAAATTATATAACAATTAATTATAGCAAGACGGAATGTTTTCATTAAAAATAAAGCTAACTAAATAACTAAAAAGCGGTAAACACTTTATGTTCACATAATACCTTGTAAACTGTGTGGAAGCAATAAATGATTGAGTATTGAGTATTGAAAGCATCTCACCAACAAAAGATGCACTGAAACTGACTCAACATCTAAAGCGAACCATGCTACAAACAAACGAAGATATGGACGAAGTGCCTTGCCTTATCCACAAGAAAATTGATCCCTGCGATTGGAGCTGGAAAAAAGAAAAAGAAGAAAGAACTTGCCTTGTCCATGTTGGCGTATGCGTAAAAAACGTTTTAAATTGCACTCTTCTTTGTGTATGTGAAGGAACTTACTCCAGAATTTACTGTTCAGAATAAATCCTTGAAATATATATATACATAATATTCTTTCGTTGATAGTTAGAAGTTATTATTATCAATTTGTTACCTTTTTCCTACCTTACTCTAAGTACCTATGTCTTTTAATTGTTTTTTTTCTTAAATTATGTATTTTATTTTAATAACAACAGTATTTTTAAAACAACTAGTATTTGTATAATTAATTGGCTTTTAGTTCATATCTTACCAGTGTAAATCAATTGCATAGTTTGGGTGCAATTAACATTTTCGAACTGGCGGGCGGGCGGATGGCGGGTGTATGGCGTTTGCCGCGGAATATAGAAAATGACATAACTTTGTTTATTTTCAACCGATTTCGATGATTTAAACTGTTTATTTTAGGATAATAGTTTAGCTACATTTATGTAGTACAATATTTTTTTCTAATACCGCTTGTTTCCTGATGAAATGTACATTGTACGAAAAGAGTAAAAAAATGTTTTTATTCTTTCCACGATATTTTTTTTATTTTTAGATGTACGCTATAACACAAAAAGACAAAGTTAGAGCATATTTAATAACCTTTCAATTGATACTACACACAATGGTGTATGTTGGGCGGTTGAGGAACAAATAAGCGCTTTTCAAAATTAGGCAGCAGCCATTTTGAGGACGTCATTACTTGTGACCTTGACCTTTGAGAGAGTGTCTCCCGACAGTTTTGGATACAGAATGACATATTTAACAACATACTAAAATTTGGTGCTGGTATCCGAATGTGAACTTTTCCCATACATACGTTGCCGTAATATAATGGACTATTAGGAGAATTCTACGATTAAGGGCGTTTGTGCACTACACTGACTTTTACCATCCGGTAGTCCGGTTTTTTACGGTCCGATATGCCACGCCATTAAATGTATATAGTAGCTTGTGCACTATACGTAATTTTACCGTCCGACATTTTACTTTTCCCCATTCCGGACAGTATTTTTCCGATCCGAGATGACAGCTATGAAAAACGTGTTAATGCTTGTGCACTGCGTCCGGAATTGCACTGACTTTTATGACTGTCGACTGACTTTTCATGCTACTATGCCGCACCTCCGAGTAAAAAGACGGACAAGTGCACAAGCCAATCATCCGTTTTTTTCAAGCTACTATGCCGCACCTCCGAGTAAAAAGACGGACAAGTGCACAAGCCAATCATGCGTTTTTTTCAAGCTACTATGCCGCACCTCCGAGTAAAAAGACGGACAAGTGCACAAGCCAATCATCCGTTTTTTTCATGCTACTATGCCGCACCTCCGAGTAAATAGACGGACAAGTGCACAAGCCAATCATGCGTTTTTTCATGCCATATCGGACCATGAAAACTCGGTCGGTAGTAAAATTCATTGTGGTGCACAATCGCCCTAAGGGAGTGAGGCTGTTTAGGTGTTTAGTGTTAGTAGCGTACTCTTACTAGCAGAGCTGTGGAGACTCTTGTCGAGGTGCTTGAGCTCCATCTGGTCGTGGTGGATCCACAGGTCCGGCGGCTTGATGCCCGCCGATGCTGAAGACTTCTGGTATGTGCTGCAACAGAACATTTCATTTGTCAGCCTTTGTAGCCTAGTTGGTAGTGACCCTGCCTACGAAGCTGGAGGTTCCGGGTTCGAACCCCGGCGAGGGCATTCTTTGTGTATTTATTTATCACAAATGTTTGTTCCTTGGTCGTGGCTGTGTATGTATCTAAGTATATATGTATATGTATCTATCTATTATAACTATATATCGTCGCCTGGTACCCACATCACAAGCCTTAATTGAGCTTACCGTGGGACTAAGTTGATTTGGGTAAGATGTCCCAAGATATTTATTTATTTGTTTATTTTATTTATTTCATTTGTTTCCTTCCTTTGTGTGTATACTGCGACCATTATATAACATGGACGTCTAACGCCAGCTAAAAAAAGGCCCCCTAAAACAGTTAATCAATTGTGCCAAGATGGACAGGACATAGCGCTTTTCTGAACACCGCGTATATTTCGGCGCAACATCTTTGACAAATGTTTATAGAATATAGCCAATCATAACTTTGGTGGATCAATCACAACTATTTTTAAATGACGGTTTAAGTTTTTATAGGTTGAGATTGAAATTAATTGCCGTGACGCATTGAAGAGGGGGTGACACTTGTCAACTAAAATTCAGAACCGTTTTTGAAAGGCAATTTAGTATGGCGTGCGGCTTCCATGTTTTATTTGTTCGTAGTGTGTATACATTAGTTACATTACGTATTATTGATGAATTATTATTTTTTTATCATTGTAACATAAATATACACGAGATTACTGTTAAAAACCAATGCGTAATGCAACTGAAATTTAAAATTTGAAAAAAAAAACACAAGGCACATTATGTACATAAAACAAAAAAGAAATCTATTAAAAAAGAACTAAAAGTTAGCCAGATTTAGGTGACGCAACAGCGTGGCGCCGTTGAGGCATCTGAACTGGCGTAGGGTTCGGCAGGTTGCCCCGGAACCGCCGAACCATGACGCCCTTCGGCCAGAAGTCTGCACTCGCGATGGTATTCTGCACAGATGTCATATATACCATAGATCAAGCAAACGTATCTACTTAGCGTGTCAAATGAACTCAGTGAAATTCACTGAGTTGTCCGTCTTTAATCGCAGCTTGCAGCTTTCGGGCGTCAAATTTTGTAAGTTGAAGTGAACAAAAACATTAATAATGCCTCCTTAAGTAATATTAATTGCAACAACACAAAAAAATATGAATACTCAAGGGCCTGAGACATATTTAAAATCATAGGCAAGTAACAACTTCAGTACAAAATCTGACACGCTCGGCCGCCATACAAATGAATGAACTTGTTTCTTCTATCCAAATCTAATTCTGTGGTATTCTGTATGGTGCACGTAGTGGCGCGACTGCAGCTGCTGCACCCTCAGCGAGTCAGTCTTCCGGCGGACGTATTTTTCCACGTCTTCTGGTACAGCGGAGTAGTGAAGGCGTGTCATAGAGCGCCTTACTCGGTGTAGCAACTGGAAGACCAGAATTAACCGGCTCGGCGGTGCCACGCTGAGTCTTACAAGGCGCCCTGCATCAATATGAAGGCCTCCTTATCCATACATGCGCGGACTTTTCCCTATTGGGAGCCCGTATAGCACCAGGTTTAGAGGGTGAGTTGACCCGGTCAGCTGCGACTTGCCCGATGACGACGGTGGCATACGCACCCTTACGTAGGTTCGGTGAATCAGGATGCTTAGCCAAGTTGCCAATCGCTAACGCTTGGTAGCGTATCGTAGTTTTCCCTCTCTGTCAATCTTTCGTATTAGTGCGACAAAGACAGTTAGCTGCCTTTGGTTTACGATTGACGATTAAGCGTTAGCGATTGGCAACTTGTCTATGCACCCAGAATTAACCGGCTCGGCGGTGCCACACTGAGTCTTGCGAGACGCCCTGCGCACCCAACCCTTCCTCTGCACAAGCGTGAAGCCCTCCTTATCCACACATCCGGAGGCTTTTTCCCTATTGGGAGCTCGTACATCACCCGGTATACAGGGTGAGTTGACCCGGTTAGCTGAGACCTGCCCGGTGACCACGGCGACATATGCACGCTTACGTAGGTTCGAATAAACAGGTTCTTGTACGCACCTGATTCCGATTCTAAACAGGTTCGTGTACGCTCCGGATTAGTAAGCTGAAGTGGCAATGAGCAGGCCACATTGCACGCAGTGCAGATGGTCGATGGGGTCGAAAAGTGCTCGAGTGGAGACCACGGCTAGGCAAACGCAGCGTGGGACCACCCACAAGATGGACAGACGACCTTATGTGTCGCCGGGACACGCTGGATGCAGGTCGCATCTAACCGGTACATGAGGAGGTCCAGAGGGGAGGCCCACAGAATTAGATTTGGATAGAAGAAACAAGTTCATTCATCAGTATAGCGGCCGAGCGTGTCAGATTATGTACTGAAGTTGTTACTTGCCTATGATTTTAAATATGTCTCAGGCCCTTGAGTATTCATATTTTATAAATATTAGATGTCATATACCAAAGAAAAACGACCAAGATCACCTATGTCCGAGGTGGGGATCGAACCCACGTACTCAGCTTTCGCGGCTGATGCCTGTACCCCTCGGCCACTCGGCCTTAGCAACCACCGGTCAAATTTCTCGGGTATATGCAATCCCTTACAAGGCTAGGCGCCTTTGACCATTCTCTAAGGGCAAGCACTAACTACATGCCTGCACCTCCTATTAGAATACTTTACAGTGTTCTAGAATAGCTAGAGAGAGATGGTGCTGCCATCTATTGAACATATTGCTATTTATCTAGCTATTCTAGAACACTGTAAAGTATTCTAATAGGAGGTGCAGGCATGTAGTTAGTGCTTGCCCTTAGAGAATGGTCAAAGGCGCCTAGCCTTGTAAGGGATTGCATATACCCGAGAAATTTGACCGGTGGTTGCTAAGACCGAGTGGCCGAGGGGTACAGGCATCAGCCGCGAAAGCTGAGTACGTGGGTTCGATCCCCCCCTCGGACATAGGTGATCTTGGTCGTTTTTCTTTGGTATATGACATCTAATATTTATAATTTATATAGTATTAAGTAGTGTGACTACTGGAGAAAAATTAAAAGTACAAATCAAAATATTTAGTTAATAAATAATTTGATTTGTGTTTTCGCAATATGTTCTATTCATATTTTTTTGTGTTGTTGCAATTAATATTAATTAAGGAGGCATTATTAATGTTTTTGTTCACTTCAACTTACAAAAGACGTCCGAAAGCTGCGAGCTGCGATTAAAGACGCACAACTCAGTGGATTCACTGAGTTCATTTGACACGCTAAGTACATAGATACGTTTGCTTGATCTATGGTATATATGACATCTGTGGGGAGGCCTATGTTCAGCAGTGGACGTCTGAGATGATGATGTACGCACCTGGTGTGTGGCGACAGTGGCGCCGCCTTGCGGCAACACAGCGACAGCACGGCCCCACAGCCACGCCGATGTGGCCCCGCCAGTACCTGGTGTGTGGCGACAGAGGCGCCGCCTTGCGGCAACCCAGCGACAGCGCGGCCCCACAGCCACGCCGATGTGGCCCCGCCAGTACCTGGTGTGTGGCGACAGAGGCGCCGCCTTGCGGCAACACAGCGACAGCACGGCCCCACAGCCACGCCGATGTGGCCCCGCCAGTACCTGGTGTGTGGCGACAGAGGCGCCGCCTTGCGGCAACACAGCGACAGCACGGCCCCACAGCCACGCCGATGTGGCCCCGCCAGTACCTGGTGTGTGGCGACAGAGGCGCCGCCTTGCGGCAACACAGCGACAGCACGGCCCCACAGCCACGCCGATGTGGCCCCACCAGTACCTGGTGTGTGGCGACAGAGGCGCCGCCTTGCGGCAACACAGCGACAGCACGGCCCCACAGCCACGCCGATGTGGCCCCGCCAGTACCTGGTGTGTGGCGACAGAGGCGCCGCCTTGCGGCAACACAGCGACAGCACGGCCCCACAGCCACGCCGATGTGGCGCCGCCAGTACCTGGTGTGTGGCGACAGAGGCGCCGCCTTGCGGCAACACAGCGACAGCGCGGCCCCACAGCCACGCCGATGTGGCCCCGCCAGTACCTGGTGTGTGGCGACAGAGGCGCCGCCTTGCGGCAACACAGCGACAGCACGGCCCCACAGCCACGCCGATGTGGCCCCGCCAGTACCTGGTGTGTGGCGACAGAGGCGCCGCCTTGCGGCAACACAGCGACAGCACGGCCCCACAGCCACGCCGATGTGGCCCCGCCAGTACCTGGTGTGTGGCGACAGAGGCGCCGCCTTGCGGCAACACAGCGACAGCACGGCCCCACAGCCACGCCGATGTGGCGCCGCCAGTACCTGGTGTGTGGCGACAGAGGCGCCGCCTTGCGGCAACACAGCGACAACGCGAGCGCAGCCGCGAGAGCGAGCACGGCGCACGCGCCGCCCGCCGAGGCCCACAGCCACGCCGATGTGGCCCCCGCCAGCCCGCCGCCACCCGTGTCTGTGGGGCGAACACATTGTTAACACCTTCGCGACGGCATCGGATCTATTCGACCCGATGCGAGTGTGGTTGATTGCGATGTTAACTAATTGCCGTAGCGAAAGTGTTAAGGCACAACTGGGATTCGATTCTCTGGGATCTTGGAGAAATCGAGGGATCTCTTCAAATGTTATAGGTACATGTATGGCGCTTTTGGTAATTTTCATTCATTTACAAGAGTTTGCATTCAGAAAGTAGGATTTGATGATAGGAAACCAATGATGGTGTAATATATTTGGGTAAGCAAACATTGCATTTGTAGAATAGAGGGTAGATGTCGCACCGTCTCTGTCGATCATTAAATGCAATACCGATCGGATGTGGTTTTTTTTATCTCCAAGACCCTGGACTCCCTGACCCTTAAGCAGATACTCTTCAATGGCGACGAGAACCATTGGACGCGAGTGCAGTTGGAAAGTGATAAAATTATTCTATAAACATAAACAGTGACTAAAACGCCCGTAGGTAAACTTGGGCCATTTGACCTTGCCAACGACAATTAGGAACTTTATGTTGACCGTTTGGGACAATATTTTGTGGCACATGACGTGAAAAGTGAACTAAAAGTGGCAACCTTGATAACAGCGTTAATATAGTCCTGGAGGAAAACAGTCACTGTGGCAAATCGGTTAGGACACATGTCATCATCAGACTACCCAGATTTTGCTGTATTTATTTGATAGCTAGTTAGTACTTACCAACACCAGTTGTATAAGAAATAGGGGCACAAAACGGGCCAACCCCCTTGCTGTTCTTCGCTTGAACCTTAAAGGAGTACGTAGTCCTAGGTCGCAGCCTCTCGACCCTCGTCCGGGAGCGATCCCCCTCCACCTTCTGCACCGTCCAGTCGCCTGCGCCGGCGCCGGATGGCGCGTACATTATCGTGTAGCCTGCAATGAAGCAATAAATCAATTCCTGACAGAAATTTAATGAGGGTTTTCTGATATAACGTTCACCAGGGCGGCAGCACTGAGGCGTCAGGTCCAGAAACTTGTCTCAATTCTCAGAGCGCCTATAGTTTCGTGTTTAATGTTTTGTATGAGTTAATAAAATTATATAAAGAAATAAAAATACCTTCTCGTTAGTTTTTCTTTGGAGCTAGATAATTGTGTTTCTTAGCGGGACCTTACGGCTAAGTGGCGCCAACTAGTGGCATACGTTTTCGAGAAAACCCTCATTGGTGGGAGCTTTTAATATAGCCCTATACTCATACACTTGTCAATGTCAGAATTTATAACCTTTTCATCACACTTGCTGTCGAAGCACGCCATTGCTTGCGCGCGTAGCGGGAGTAATAGAAAAGTGAATTTCCCTAGGGAGTAATAGTAATCAGTACGTCATTTATTAATATTATGTCTTAAAACTTATTTTTTGTCGGCAAGTGTGATGAAAAACATGGCATGCATTACGGTCGGTAAGCGGAATGCTAACTCGAGTCATAAAAGCCCTCCGCCTGGCAGCGTCGGGCTTCTAACACTCTCGTTAGTAATTCCGTACTTACCTCCCTTGATGCACAATGTACTAATCCCTTCTTCAAAAAAGCCGCACGCGCCGGTTAATCTCTGCCATGTAATTTTATTAAACGGTTTTATTTAAGTTTGTATTTTGTTATTCAATACCTACCTAAAATATTTCATAATAGTGGTGAAAATAGCGTGTAAACAATCAACAAAGTGATTCCGTGTCGCCATCAAGTAAAAAAAGATTACGTGGATAACAAGAAGTTTTATTATAAAGATCGCGTGTTCGAACACATACACTATCATCAATTACATGATTGAGTGAATTTGAATTAGGCTGAATAAACATAATTACTTAATAAATATCCTGTGATACTTTTACACAAATCGCCCTAGTCCACGGTATGTTCAACTATCTTTTCGTATGCCGTTGTCAAAAATGATATCGAATTAATGACCTTGAAGTTTTTAATTTGAATTCCAAATGGCTTGATACGGATACGAAATAAGTCATATAAAGCGTTAAGGCTTGTGATTGTGATGTTACTAACCGATGATATACACCGTCTTTTTTTGTTTGTGTTTTTTTCCATAGTTTTGCAGAAAGCGACTTACATTTTTTGTCGATCTGATTTAAGCTCTGACATATTGTGTTCGGTCGCTTTTTGCATTGAAAAAAATCGAATACGGTCGTTTTCTGCATATCTATGGCCAAATTGGTCAATTTAGTGTCGTGTCACTCACCCGTGATGACACCGTTAGGTTTGGCCGGGGGTGACCAGGAGAGGTCGACGACCCTGGCGGGGGGGGCGGCGGGGGACGCGCGGAGCTCGCGGGGGGGGGGAGGAGGGGGCCGCCTCGAGGGTCGTGTTGGATACTAGCATCGACCATGCTGATTCTTGCCCTCCTAGAGTGATGAGAGAAAGTTCGTGCTTTATACATATTGGAGGTCATAATACCAAAGAGGAAAAACCAAGGTCACCAACGTGGGATTTGAACCTACGCACTCAGCGTCGCTCAGCTGGGTTCGTTTCTCTCTTGCCACATTAGTGACCTTTTTTTTTTAATTTATACAGGGTTACTTTTTCACCGATACAATATTGTTTACATTGGTATCGATAATAGATCACATTTTATCAAATAAAATTACCACATTTTTTTGTTATTTTTTATGAATTTATCCTTCATGCAAATGTAACAAAATGGGCGCACTAATTACAAGGCGTCAACGGTGCGGTATGACACGCGGTGGCGGGGAGGGGGGAGGGGGGATCCAACCCACCCCCGATAAGCCGCGCGCGATTTCATTCTAAATAAATATATGTATATTTCTAAATAATAGTTGACAGTTCGCGCGTTTTCTAGTTATGCACGTCGATAGATGCGTAATACATCCACATTTCTTGTTAGATTTGCGGATAAGTTGGAACATTAGTATTTTAGTTTATTGTTGCAAAAGGGTAGTAACAAAAAATGCTAGTATTTTGTATTTTGGACTACTATTACGTATGTTGATTTATTGTACTGGTGAAAAACTATCCCTGTATAGTATAAAGTAGTGTGTACTTGAAAAAAATACAAATAAAAATATTTTATAAAAAACTAGATTTGTGTATCACAAAAACTTATAAAGTTCATGCAGTTAAGATGAGTACCATGAAAGATTGAAACAAAATCGAACATTTATTTTAATTCCTATCTATTACTAAAGGCTAATTAAAAACATTGGTTATCCGAGTTAGCTTAACTTACGATTACGATCTTTAAAATTTCGACAACGAATTGATAGAGCGTGAAGTGAATAAACACGATGAAAGATTTGTGTGCTAAATTATGGTTCGTTGATTCAGACAGTGGTCCTTTGAGCCGGATAGTGGTCCTTTGAACCGGATAGTGGTCCTTTAAGCCGGATAGTGGTCATTTGAACCGCATAGTGGTCCTTAAAACCGGATAGTGGTCCTTCAAGCAGGATAGTGGTCCTTCAAGACGGATAATATAGAACCTTTAATTACCTATCTTTAATAATAAATGAAATTATAAACGTGGACGGCTTTCTGTCATCTAGCATTCGTTTGATATCGATGTAGTTAAATTTACCCTTGTTTTATATTGCCCATGAACTTACCTTTGATGAGTTTAACAGCGAACTCGTAAAGCGTGAACGGCTTGAGGTCGTCGAGCATGCAGTTGAGGTCGGTCGCGTTGAAGCTGCGCGCGCGCTGCCCCGCGCCCGCCGCCGCGTACCGCACCACGTAGCGCCGCCCGTCCGTCGCCGTCTGCGACCATACACGGTATTGTATAATTTATTCGATTACACATACATACACATATTTTGCTGGCGGTAGGACCCCCGGATAGCTACCACCGTCTTACCCGTTAACCTGCCGCTGAATAGCAGTGTCTGCACTGCTGTGTTTCGGTTTGGGAGTAAGATAGCCAGTATAATTACTGACATAAATAAATAAAGAAATATCTTGGGACATCTTACACAAATCAACCTAGTCCCACGGTAAGCTCAATTAAGGCTTGTGTTGTGGGTACCAGGCGACGATATATATAATAGATAGATACATATAGATACTTCAATACATAGACAGCCATGACCAAGGAACAAATATTTGTGATAAATAAATACACAAATAATGCCCTCGCCGGGATTCGAACCCGGAACATCCAGCTTCGTAGGCAAGTTCACTACCAACTAGGCTACAGAGGCTGACAACATATCATATTTATTCGATTACACATACATACATATATTTTGCTGGCGGTAGGACCTCGTGCAGGGTCCGCCCGGATAGCTACCACCGTCTTACCCGTTAACCTGCCGCTGAATAGCAGTGTCTGCGCTGTGTTTCGGTTTGGGAGTAAGATAACCGGTGTAATTACTGGCATAGAGGCAATCCATCTAAGTCCTCAGGGTAGGCAGCGCATAGGGAGCATTCCATGGGCTGTCCCGTACAAACGCGTGAATATTTCGATAATTTGAGTTTTCTTCCGAGTTATTATATATATTTTTGAGCAATTTTTGATTCCTCTAGTCACGAAAGAGAACTTCGATAAACTCACAATTTTGAGAAAAACCGTGTTCGTACGGGACATCGGTGGACTTTTTCGTGGAATGCACCATAGGCGATTTGGTCACTATGTCCATGGGCCTCAGTTCCCGCTTTCCATCAGGTGGACTGAGAGCTCAGTTCTCTACCTTCGTCACATAAAAAAATAAGTACGCATATCATCCGGATACGCATAGGAATTAGCCTAATAATTATAGTATTGCACACTAACTATACTATCACTGAATATTATTAATTGGAAACAAATTACTTGGGCCAAACTTAAACTATACATCTTTCATAAGTGGATTCAGTACAAGTATATGTAATGAAAAAAATACTAACCTGCCCTTTCGGTAGCGTGGGGTCGGTCCAGTACACCACGGCCGTACTGCCGCTCAGCATTATCACCTGATAACAAATAACTATGCATTTAATATACAAAAATTACGTTATAATTATCTTAGTTTCAATTATCTGAACAAAACGAACCTTAGTGAAAAGGCACCTTAGTGAATAGGCACCTTCTGGGCAAACTCACTCCATCGTAGGCCACGTCTCTGCCCTTGGCTAGTCTGTGGCCATGAGTAAGCCTATTTCATATAAAAAAAAAGACATAACGAATAGTGGTAATTCCTCATTCTTCTCTTAATCCTTTTTTATAAGAGTATTCAAATGAATTGAAGTCTTTATTAATTGAAAACAATATCTACGTAGGAACAATATTGAGTACAAACTAAATGTTTAAAAAAATTAAGTAATTTTAAAAATCAACTTAATAAAATTAAACCTAAAAAAACTTAAAAGAAGCTACCGATCTAAACCACCCGATTGGTTTCCGACGCAAAGCTGCCCATCACGCTCGCAGCTCGATGGATATAGTATACATACTTAATTATGTACCTTAAGGCAAACAGATACATAGTTTGAAAATACCGTTCTTCATTCTTCTTGTAATTTTTTTACAAGAGGATAAATCTTGGCTGGTGTGGCCAGTACAAGGTGACACACTTTACATTTTAAATGAAATGATATACGTACCTTAAGCCCGACAAATAATATATCCCTGAACATGGATTCGGACGTATGTCGGTTTTAAGAACTTGAATCAAAAGCGAAGTAAATAAGAATGGCAACCATTTTAAACTAAAATTGAAAATATAAGATCCAAATACACAATATGCAAATCAAAAAACATTATTTATATTTTAGGCGACACAACAGCGTGGCTCCGTTGCATCACCTAAACCGGCGTAGGGTTCAGCAGGTTACCCCCGAACTCTTGTAATGAGAAATATTCAGATTTTTTTTTTTTTTTATGTTGGCACAACAAAGTGGCTCCACTCCACCTGATCGTAAGTGAAAAGTAGAGCCCAAATCGCGGCGGCAACGAAGAGGAGACAATCAGTAACCTGTTAGTTGCCACCGCCTTACTGGCCCGCTAAATGTTTCTTCACGCTTCGTTTAAAGGGTCCCAACTTATAGGTATGCGGAAACACATGTGCCGGTAAAGAATTCCACTTTTTAATAGTCCGGCATATGAAGGAATTGCCGAATTTCTTAGTACGTGTGGAAATATTTTCCACGGTGAAGGAGTGACACCGCAAACGGGCACGTGTGGTTTTATAACGGAAAGGGGAGGGCGGGATGAGGGAAAATTACTCTTCAGAACACTCACCATGGTACAGGCGATAAAAAAACGCTCAGAGAACCAATGTCCCTACGTAGTTGAAGGGGTTCAAGGTGCCTGGTAATCTGTACCTAATGTTTCGAAGGTACTACAACCTTAAGCCACTCAAAAACGTGTGTCTACCACAATCATCCATATAATATCCATAATATCATTACAAGAGTATAAAGCTTTACTCTTATAATGAGATATTTTGAGAATTAAGATTTATCCGTGCGGTGACGGAGTAAGACTACAAAAATCACCGCCCCTCTCTTCCCGTGGGTGTCGTAGGAGTCGAGTAACGGAAATACTGAGTATCCAGCTTCTCAGCCGGTGGTAGGGTATTTTTACTAGTACCCGCCTGGTTGGCTACCACCGTACATTCGGTGTAAACGCCCGTGAAATGACTTACCTTCGTGTTTGCCGTGTTTCGGGGTCAGCCGGTGTATTTACCAGCATCTAGCGGGCCAGCAAGGCGGTGGCAACTAACAGGTTACTGATTGTCTCCTGTTCGTTGCCGCCGTGATTTGGGCTCTACTTTTCACTTACGATCAGGTGGAGTGGAGCCACTTTGTTGTGCCAACGTTATTTTTATTGGGTCGGCAACGCGCATGTGACACCCCTGGGGGTTGCAGGCGCCCATAGGCTACGGTGACTGCTTTCCATCAGGCGGGCCGTATGCTTGTTTGCCACCGACGTGGTATTAAAAAAAAATTAAGAAGAGAATGACCTTAAGTCCGACAGGGGGTATGAGCGGCGGTCTCTCCTCCTCGTCGTCTTCCTCGTCCTCGCCGTCCTCGTCCTCCAGATCGTCCTCGGCGACGGGCTTGGTGCGCACGGTGGCGTACACCGGCGGACCGGCCCCCAGCGCGTTTGACGCGTGGAGCGATATCACGTATTCTGCGTTCGATTCTGTGAATATTGGTTTCAATTATTATTGGTTAGGCAAACAGTATGCTTAGCACATGATTGGCGCGACAGTATCTCGCCTATCCGTCCCTCTTTTGTTAATATAGCTAGTGAAGGACAGGAGATCTATTGCGGCGACATACTGTCGCACCAATCATGTGCTAAGCCTGCTGAGCGTTGAAAATTTCCGGATAAAATCCCGATTCTTTCCAAACAGCTCGTTTCTTTTCGGATTTTTTCGAAAAAATCAATGAAAGTTTCTACTATAATTTTCCACTCTAAACCAATGCGAATTAGATCTAATTTTCACTTTTACCAGGATAACGCGATGTCATCGAAGAAAAGTCAATTGAAATAGATGGCAAGGAGTGACAGTGACAGCGACACTGATTATTTCTGTAAAAACCCGAAAAAATCGGAAAAAACATAAATTTCATATATTCCCGAAAAATTATTTAATTTTTTCCAACATTTACAACGCTAGCGAACTTTGAACTATTCTTAGAACTAGTCCTTCTAACTCTTAATAATACATTCTTAGCTTAAAATAAGCAGTAGGTGAACAATTTTCAAAACATTTATACATCTGAATCATGTCTTCGTTTTATAAAAATTGGTAGGCTGGTAAAGTTAATGATGATGAGATCCACCACAGTTCCACATGTCCCAGAACATTCCAAAATATCCCAGAAAGTTTGTATGGAGGTTTCCTTTTATGTTACCAGATTTCTATACATTTTTGGTAACAAAGGAATGTTTCACACATTTGGAACATTTTTGGAAATCTGGTGGACCTTGCTCTGCATCATTGACTCAACCAGTTTACTAATTTTTATAAATATTGAAGACGTTATCCAAATGTAATCACAGAATGGTACTGACCATTCAGTCAAGTCAGTAACTCTTCGATCCCTCAGTCGACTCTTACGACACCCGCAGGAGTTGGGGTGGTGACAAATGTAATCTTAATGCCGTCACCACACGGCTAACCTCCTTCCTCCTTCTAACTCTTAACAATACATTTTTAGCTTGAAATAAGCAGTAGTTATCTTCAACATACCTAGGCCCCTGATAACATGATGGTGTGTAGCTGCTGGTAGGTCCTTTCCATGCACATCGGGGACCCCTAGTCCCCATCCGAGGCGGTACCCACGGATCAGGGAGCCCCCCTCTGCACCTTCGTCCCACCACACTGAGATCCAGTCTCGACCCGCGCGAGCTGTGGGATAAACAGTGTTTATGCAGGGTGAAATATAAGTCGTGAACAATAATACGTTTTTTTAACTCTATATACAACTAACAATTAAATGCTCCTCAAGCTACTTAAAAAATTACAAGTCATGTATTTATTTTTTTGTATTTCTTGGGGTTTATGTTTTTGTATTTTTTGACTTTAGGATATCCAATTTACAGGGAGGACAAATTAATTGAATAATTTAAATTACCTCTTCAAGAAATAAAACTATGAAAACGGATAAACTCGCGTATATTAACTAATTTTAACTTCATTCCGACGTTTCGAACACTTTACAGGGTTCGTGGACTGCGGATGACATTGATATCCATTTTCATAGTTTTATTTCATGTGTAATCCTCGCGGTAACCGAAGAAAATATTATTTACCTCTTCAAATTGAAGTAATTTTTCATCATCAGCCTATGATAGTCTACTGCTGGACGTAGGCCTCTCCTATTACCTATGCGTATAGACGCATTAGGAGGTAAATGCCCTTAATCGCCACGCTGGGCAAGAGGATTGGCGATCGCAGTAATGTGTTCACTAGAATGACGCTGCTGCCCATCATCAACCTTTTATCAAATAATGAAGTAATTTATAACGCCAATTTTGTAATTTCGTGTAAAATTAAATGATATTTACTACATTTAACCTTTTAAATAGATTCAATAGCGGTTATCACTTCTTAAATATACCTTAAAAATTAGAAAAAGCCAGAAAAATACAAAAAAAAAAGACATGACTACTTTTAAGTAACTTGTGTGGCATTTAATTGTTGGTTATGTATAGAGTGAGGAAAACGTATTATTGTTCACGACTTATGTTTCACCCTGTATATTTATAATAAGAATGGTTTATTTGGTGTCATACAGTAAAGAGCAATAAATACAAGTAGAAACAGTAAGGATTTCAACACCAAAAAGGATGCCACTCAGCATGTGTCGTGTCAGATATCACGACGCTGGTTTTCAGGGCAACCGAGCTAAAAGCGTAAAATGATTTAAAATTAGGGCGGATTTTTATTTTGTTGTAGTTTTTTCAAATTTGGATATTTCCATATTTTTTCTACTCCGAATCGCGAGCTCTTTCGATCCTCATTAGCAGAAAAAAGTGTCCCAAGAATTCCATACATTTTTTTTCTTCCACTGAATTACGGTTGAAGAAAATGTATGAAAAATAGTAGCTCAATGGATTTTTCTTTGGGACCCTTTTTTATTTCTATCAGGATCGAAAGAGCTTGTGATTCTGAGTAGAAAAAAATGTAAAAAAATCAAAATTTGTTTTTTTTTTAAAAACGACAGCAAAATAAAAATCCTCCTATTAATGCATCTCTAATAGTCAGAACATATAAATCTAATGATTTGTCAGAAATGTATGATAGTAGAGGTCCAAATGGAAAAAAATGTGCGCTGTGAGTTACAGTTTTGTAATTTTTACCAGAGCTAGAGGGAGTAAAAATAAATATTTTTAGATGTGGAGGGAAAACCAATTCCCCCCCTGAACGAGGGGGGAGGGGGGTGAATGTGCAAACGGAAGGGTTATGTTTAAAAATTTTTCGTCTAATATTTAGGCCTACTATTCATTGTTTGGTATCATTTTCATATAAAACAGACACGGGGAATTCATTTTTGATAATAAACATAAGGATTTTCATATATTAAAAAATAATTATTGGTATAGAGGTAAAATAATCACCGTTTTTATTTTGATTGTTGCGTTATATAAGTATTACCAAATAAATATATGAAACTAAAAAAAATACTACAAGATTGCATATTTATTGTAGTTTTTAAAAATATATACTTATTAGAACTTTCCATGCAAAAATAAGTTGTAAAAAAATTGCACCTGTCGCGTACCTCGAATAAAAAAGGGACGTTGCTTTGAGTTATTGTTGACAATACGTTTCTATCTCACTTCCGAGCAATATTTATAAGATGTTTTCAAGAGTCATTACGAATCGTCTTGCACGCAGGCTTGATGACTTCCAGCCTCCCGAACAAGCCGGTTTCCGAATTGGCGTTTCGTAAATGTTATACAGAAGACCGAGGAATAGGTATAACCTGCCCCTCTGTTTAGCGTTTAGCGTTTGTGGACTACGATAAGGGGGGTTTCCATGACGTACTAATGCGGTTTAATTTAGGTCGAGAGAAAGGGACAAGGCTATACGAGTCGTGTATCACTGCCCCTTTCCCAGAACCTAAACTGAATCGCATTAGTACCTACGTCATGGTAACCCCCAAGGCCTTCGATTTGATCGAAACTCTGGGCGTACTGCGGTCTCTTTAACGATACCAAGTAGACTACCGCTATTTCGAAATGTTGAGGTGTTTGTACGAAAGCGCCAGTATGTCAATCCGACTCCAAGACCAGAGCTTGAAGCATATTATACTGCAGCGGGGAGTCAGGTAAGGAGGTATCATCTCCCCTAATCTGTTTACCGCTGCACTGGAAGATGTCTTTAAGACTGGACTGGAAAAGGTGAGTATCAACATAAACAGCGAGTACCTCACTCACCTTTACCTTTACCATTCGCTGATGATACGGTGGTCTTGGCTGAGAGCCTGAGACCTTGGAAGATTTCAGTACGATGCTCGCTGACCTCAGTAGCGACTTCGAGCGAGTTCGTCGTAGGATGAACATGGATAAGACGAAAACTCCCGTTACAATCGGAGACTAAACTCGAAGATGTAGACGACTATAATATACCTAGGACAAGCTACCCAGTTAGGTAGGTCCAACTTTGAGTAAGAGGTCAATCATCGAATCCGACTAGGTTGGGCAGCGTTTGGGAAGCTACGACACATCTTTTCGTCCAATATTCCGCAGTTCTTGAAGACAAAAGTATTTGATCAGTGTGGCAACACTCACTGATCAAAGATTTAAAAGAGTGATGACATACGGTACTGAAACGTTGTCGCTTAGAATGGGCCTCATAATAAAGCTTAAAGTCACCCACAGGGCAATGGAGAAGGCTATGGTGGGAGTCTCTCTGCGAGGTCGTATTAGAAATGAGACGATCCGCAGTAGAACCAAAGTATAGCTCCATAGGTCTCCGAATCACTAAACTAAAGTGGCAGTGGGCGGGGCACATTGCACGTAGAACCGATGGCCAATACGGCGGCCTCGCAGGTGGAAGGCACAGCGTGGGTAGGCCCCCCACAAGGTGGACAGTGAAGGTCTCAGGAGTCCGCTGGATGCGAGTGGCGCAGGACCAGTCATTGTGGCATTCTTTGGGGGAGGCCTATGTTCAGCAGTGGACGTCTTTCGGCTGATATGGTAATAAGGATGATTTATGAAGTAAACGTTTAACAATTGATTGTCAAATTCCATATGATATAAACTTTTAACGTGGGTGAACTGGGTTAGTTGTTCAGTCCCGGTTAGTGAAAATTACCTTTATCGTCTTTGGTAATGAGATCATTACCTAATGACACTTGAAAAAATGATTACCCATTCCGATTCATATGATCAGATACTATATATCGCTGGAATAAACTAAAGAAATTTATATATCATCACCAGCAATCGCAGGAAACGTTGAGTCATGATACAAGTTGTCTGTAGGTGTTTTTGTATTTTATTTTATTGTACGTATATATATTTTTCTATTCTTACCGAACGTCTTATGTCCCATCAGCACTGCCTTACCACTCGCTAGCCTTCTTAGCCATAGCCATAATTATACTGTTACATTTCGTTCTGTGTTTAGGTTCAGTCTAGTCTGTGTATTGTGTGATTTTCCGCTCCATAGCGCGCCCATTTTATTAGTGAGTTCTTGTTTTGTTTACGGCTAGTTGGAGGATTAGTTCACCAAGCTTCCGCTAAGGCGCTAGCCGCTAGGCAAGACAAGCGCTGTCACTAATGAATTATGGTCGCGTTCATGGAAAAATATGTTGTGTATAATTCGTGTTTTATAGTTGTATACTTTTTTACCTTTTGTCTTTGTTTTCTTTTTGTATTTATTTTTCTCTCTGTTTTGTGTGTTATTTGTCGTGGCATCACCAAATGGGCCCTACGGAAGATCAGCGCTGGCTTTCGGGCTAGCACTACGCTGAGTTGGGTCCATTTCGTGATGCACCAACTATTCTTTGTTAATTGTTTTATATATATATACTCTTTTGTCTTGTGTGTCGTGAATAAATGTTTATTATTATATATCATACATGTGATCAGATAGACCAGACATATAATATACACGCGGTATACAATAATCGATAAAATCTAAAAATAGAATCTGATCAAATAAAATTCTTATTAATCTTAGGTTATTTAAAAAAAGAAGATCATAAAATATTCAATTTACTGTCATATCAATAAATATTTACAATTGTAATATGAACAATAATATGCAAGTACAAAAATATGTATAATCTATGAGCAGTTCCCGGCACAAAAGTCTCTTTTTTGAGGTTACGCGGAGGTTTTTGATGGAGGTACGTGTCAGGTAAATTTTTTTTTTTCAGTGAATTTTTGTATGAAAGACTACAAAATGTGTATATTTTTAAAAACTGCAATAAATATGCTATCTTACACATTTTTTTCAAATTGGATAAGTTTGTTTTTTAATACTTATATGGCGCTTAAATTAAAATAAAAACGGTAACTTTTTTACTTTTACTCCAAAAAATCTACATTTTTATATGAAATTGCTCATGTTTATGATAAAAAATGGATTTGTCAGGTCCGTTTTACACGAAAATGATACCAAACAATGCATAGTAGGCCTTATTAATTAGTAAAAAAATATTAAACGCAACCCTTCCGCATACACATTCACCCCCCTCCCCCCGTGCTCAGGGGGGGAATTGGTTTTCCCTCCACATCTAAAAACAACTATTTTGAGATCCTCTAGCTCTGGTTAAAATTACAAAACTGTAACTCGCAGCGCACAATTTTTCTCAACTTTGTATGGACCGTGACCCTTACTATGATGTTAAAGAAAGAGAAAGTTAGGCATAAATCCAGTGCCCCCCAATTTTTAAAACTAACACAAAACTGGCTCCTAGATATCAGTATCGGGTGTTCCAGAAAGTATAAGCACAACTTTGTGTCGCTACCTTTTTTGTTTTTAACGCTAACTAGAAAAAAAAACTTATATGTCATTGTCAGTAGCTTAATTTCCTACAATTATTAACATTTTTTGCGAAGATTGTGTGTAAAATATACGAAATGCGGGGGATTTCTCCAGAAAAGCGAAAGGAGATTGTGCACAAATGGTGTACAATTCCTAACATCACGCTAAAACAGTTGGCGAAATCTGAAGGAGTTAGCATCGGAGCCGTGCGTACGGCTATTCGGAAGTACGGTGAGGATTTAAGCTTTCACGATGCACCAAAACCTGGTAGAAAAAGGGGGCCTGTAGATTTAAAATTAGACCGCAAGATTGCTCAAGTGTTCGCTAGAAAAAAAGACTTGTCTGTTAGGGATGTGGCCAAAAAACTGCAAACGTCGGCTAGCAATGTCCAACGTGCCAAGGGAAGAATTGGATTAAAGACCCTAAAAAAACAGAAGAAACCCAAACGAACTGCTAAACAAGCCGCATGCGTGAAACCTAGGGCGAGAAAATTTTATGATAGCCTATTGTGTCGAAAATCGGCTTGCGTTATTATGGACGATGAAACCTACATCAAATTTGACTATAAGATGCTTCCAGGTCAGCAATTTTATACTGTACGTCAAAACCAGGATATCGATGATGCCGAAAAATCCATTTTTGTTGAAAAATTCAGCAAGAAAGCAATGGTTTGGCAGGCCATCTGCGAGTGCGGGAAGTTATCGAAACCATTTGTCACTACACAAACAATGAAGGCTGATACCTACATCTCGGAGTGCTTGAATCGGCGATTGTTGCCCATGATCCGTGAGCATGATGGTCCTGTTTTGTTTTGGCCAGATCTGGCATCAGTGCATTACGCCAAGACTACGTTATCTTGGTATAGAGACAATGGAGTTGAATATGTGCCTAAGGAGATGAATCCGCCGAACTGCCCGGAAGCCAGACCAATTGAAACTTTTTGGGCTCTTACTAAAGCATATCTTAGGAAAAACGTTAAGCCTGCAGATTCTATCGAGGCTTTCAAAAGAAACTGGTCGAAAGCCTCGAAAGTCATTGGAGACAAATCTGTGCAGAAGCTAATGTTAAGTGTTCGATCCAAGGTGCGATCTCTCGCTTACAATTGACGATATCAAAATGGTATCTGAACAAAATGTGTGGTTTAATTAGTGTAAAATTATTATTTTATAATAAACATTGTAATAGTTAAGAAAAAAAGGTGTTATGTCATTTTAAGCTTGTGCTTATACTTTCTGGAACACCCGATAACAATGGACCATTGTTTCTATGTCATTAACGATATTATACGACATTTTAAATTAAATTTTTGACACTCTTAAATTATATTATGATTGGATTGGTTGACTAATTGTAAATTGCTAGTTTTGTATTGTAAATAACAATAAGTTATTTGTTATAATCTTATAATGTCTAAATTTGTAATTTATGAAACGTCGGGAAAGATGGGCTTATCGGCTGAGTAGATATAGACAGTGATACGAAGCCGGTAAGCCCATTTCACGGCGAGGCATGTATACTTAGTGCTTTTCTCAAACATATGCAATGAAAATGAAAAAAAAACAGAATTTAGCTGTTTAGCCTGTTCATGAAAACCGACGCCATGTTTAAAATATTACTTACCGGCCTAAGCCGTACTTTACTATTATCTCGAGGTCATCCGCCTGCAACGTCATACTTTAAAGCCTATTATGACGAACATAATGATAACATTTCATTGCGTGTTTGAGAAAATGATCTTAACGGGTTGGTACTCACTGCTGAGCGGCGGCGGCTGCGGCGGCACGCGCGACTCGTCCTGCGCTCGCGCCTGCGTGGCGGCCGTCAGCCACTCGCTGAACGGACCGGACCCGTTCGCGTTTATCGCGCATACGCGGATCTGAGAACAGTTAAATACCAAAAATTTCATCATCATCTTCATCATCATCATCATCATCAGCCTATTTTAGTCCACTGCTGGACGTAGGCCTCTCCTATTAACTATGCCTATAAACGCATTAGGAGGTAAATGCCCATAATCGCCACGCTGGGCAAGCGGATTGGCGATCGCAGTAATGTGTCCACTATGATGACGCTGCTGCCCATCATCAATCTTGTAAAATGGTCAGTGACACTTCAATCCCTTAGTCGACTCTTACGACACCCGCAGGAGGAGTTGGGGTGGTGACAAAATGTATTCTTACTGCCGTCACCACACGGCATAATTTATTCGTGGCAAATATAAAAAGCATGACAGGACAAAACAAAACAAAACAGTCAAATTCAGCATTCAATATTATACCACGAAATGGACTCGCCTCAGCATAATGTCGACCCGAAAGCCAACGCTGGTCTTCCAGCGAGCCCATTTTTGTGGCCACGATCGCAGCGTGTGAACATGGCCTAACAATTTGCGCCTTATTTAAGACGCCAAGTAGGACAACACACAGATAAGATGACGTAACAAGGCTATGTGTCACATCGGTCCTAAATTTTTTCAATTACAAAAAGTTTTATGTTTACAATTAAATAAACATGATACATGATTTATATCCATATTTATATGCCAAAATAATGAGGAGACTATTAATATGAATATTTTAGCGATGCACAATAGCAACCGTGACTTTAGTAAGTTTTGGAAAGCAACCAATAGTTATTTATTATACAAGGGGGCAAAGTTGTTGTTTAACTGTCGTGCCAATATTGAGACCTGAGCTAGCGAAAGATTCCAAAATTGAGCCACGAGCGTAGCGAGTGGTTCAAAAACTGGAATCTTGAGCATTGCGAAGGTCTCAAGGCACGAGAGTTGAACAAACTTTGCCGCCAAGTGTAATACAACTTTTTTCCCCTCACTATCGCGAGGAAATAAGATTACAAATCTCATCCAAATGTAAATTAACTTAAAGAAACCATTTAAAACTCAATGTCGAAACGTATCGTAGAATAGAGTTACTTCTGGAATTTAAATATAGCCAATGGCTTACAAAGTCACCCATGAGAACGACCAATTTAACATGTGAGCTCCGATTGCGCATGTTTACTACGGTCATACAGCTCCACTTATACTAGGCAGTAGGGGGCTATAGGAATTAGAGCAATGTCAAATTACTTTATTCACAAGTGTGTAAAAAGCGTTTTTACCCGCTCGTATTAAACGATAAACGAGCGCTTTACGAGCTAGTGAGGGGAAAAAATATGAGTTCACGACCCAAGTTGCCAACCAGCGTGAATAACGTCCAAGACACAAAAGAGATTGCCGATTTATTCGCCAACCACTTCAAGGTTACTCCCCAACAGGTCGACAATGTGGTGGATACTGAGCCCAGGTCGACGGCGGAGTACGCAAATTTGACAGTTACCGCAAATGACGTAATGCGAGTCGTTCAAGCCATGAAGCGTGGAAAATCTGCAGGTCATGACGGGCTTAGTATCGAACACATTGTATATGCTAGTGAAGATATATATAGGGTGCTCTCTATATTATTCAATCTTTGTATAAGGCACAGCTGCCTCCCTTCTAGCTTAATGAAAAGTGTGGTGGTTCCTATACCTAAAAACAGAACGGGGGACCTGTCAAATTTAAATAATTATAGGCCTATTTCCTTAGGTACCGTAATTAGTAAAATCTTAGAGAGACTTTTACAGCCCGAACTGATGCGGAATGTGTACATAGACGATGCTCAGTTTGGTTTCCGCCAAGGTGTTTCAACTGATTCGGCCATATTGTGTCTAAAGAACACAGTCAATTACTACTTGCAGCGAGAAACGTCCATCTACGCCTGTTTTCTGGATTTGAGCCGCGCCTTTGACCTTGTAAACTACAAATTGCTCTTGCACAAACTGCGGAAGGCGGGCGTCTCGCACAGTATGGTCGAGTTGCTTAAGTTTTGGTATGGAAATCAAACTAATAGCGTGAGGTGGGGTGACTCACAATCTAGTGAGTACAGACTAGAATGTGGAGTACGCCAAGGAGGGTTAACCTCACCGGACCTTTTCAATATTTATATGAACGATCTGATCGATGAACTGAGGAGAACGCGTGTCGGTTGCCATGTAGATGGCGTCTGTTATAATAATTTAAGTTATGCGGATGATATGGTTCTCCTCAGTCCATCGATCGGTGCCTTACGCGAGCTCTTAGCGGTTTGCCAGAACTTTGCCTTGAAAAATGGCATGAAATACAATACCGCTAAGACAGAGATGGTAATTTTTAGGTACGGTAAGGGTCCGGAGAGAGTGCCACCGGTATTCCTTAATGGTGAAGCAGTTCGGGCTGTAAAACAGTTCAAATACTTAGGGCATATAGTATGTGCTAATATGCAAGACGACCTAGACTTGGAGCGTGAACGAAGGGCCCTGGCAGTGCGTAGCAATATGCTGGCGCGCAGATTCGCTAAGTGTTCCAAGGAAGTGAAACTTGTGCTGTTTCGGGCGTATTGTCAAAGTTTTTATACATGCCAATTATGGACAAAATATACACGAAAAGCATACAATAAATTGAGAATACAGTACAATGACGCTCTGCGAATTCTCACTAAACTACCACGGTTTTGCAGTGCGTCAGCAATGTTTGTTGAAGCCAGGGTACCTGACTTCTTTGCCATTATTAGAAATCGAATGGCATCATTACGTATTTCTAACAATAGGCTTATTATGACCCTGACAGAAAACATTTATCAAAATGTGTTTTTCTTGCATTGGTTGTCCGCGCATCAGCAACCGAACCGAAAATAGTTTTTAGTTGCCTTATTTTATTTATTTTATTGAATTTTGTAAACTGTATTTTTTCTACTCTTTTATATTTATACGTTTTAATTTTAGTATATACACAAATATTTATAATATTGTAATGGGTCTATTGCCTGAATAAAGAAATATTCATTCATTCATTCTTTCATATCGTACTATTGTTAATCATACATCAGTTAATTACAACTTACACAAGTTAATTTAGATAGAACAGTTACGGTTTAGATAAAAATTAAGGTCGAAATGAAAATAATTTTATTTAGAAATAAACTACACTTACATAAAAAATATTTAAAATAATAAGTAAATCGGTCACTCTGGCAATCTTTGGTGGAGGCCTATGTTCAGCGGTGGACGTCTTTCGGCTGATATGATGATGATGATGATGATAACTAAACTAAAACTAGATAAAATCTAAAACGATAAAGCGTTAAGACCCCACGGACCAAAGGTCTCGACACTGAAAGAAACGAAATTATATTCGGCGCCAAGACCACTGCATTTTCCCACCTTGGATTTTTCGGTCGCCTCTGCTGCTGCCGCTGCCCTCGCAGAGATTCGGTGGAGATGAGACGGGGCTAGCGTGTCTACGCAGGTTGCATCTCACACCAGCACCCGTCCCATACTCCACGGAACCAGAGACATACCATCAGGTCTCTTGCCGTCAGTTCTAGATATGCCAGTCTGCTCTAATAGAGCCGGCACACCAACTGACGCAAGAGACCGTTGGATTATGTCATAGAGAGTAGCTATGCCGCGTGGTAACGGCATTAAGAATACATATGGACACGATAACGTTCCAACCCACATGAGGTTTGTCATTAAAATCAAAACTTTGTGTCAACTGTAAGTCATACATTTTGAACGTTATTGCGTAATTACGTCCGTCGTTTTCATCATTTTCATCATCATCGAATACGAAGCCGCATGGTATTTCAATATTTGAACATCGGTAACGTCAGGTTTTACGCGATTCGTAAAACAGTCCATCGCGTTTGTTCCAACACTTTATAAACGTGCTTGAACACTCATGCTACGGCTATTGTACTCGTATTCTCAACTACTAGACTGACCTGGTAGGTAGTGTGAGGATCTAAGTCCCTCAGCTCAGCTCGCCTGGCATCAGCGGGGGTGGTGAGAGAGTCGGCCTTTCTTCTGGCCCCAGCGGCTCGGAAGCGCACTTTGTAGCCTGTGAGAGGCCCGCGGTGGGTGCGGGGAGGGGGGGCCTCCCAGCGGACAAGAATCGACTGGAACAATTTGTGAAATGGTCAGAAAATTGATAGGTACTTCTTTGAGGATCACGGGCTTACAAATCCCGGTTTTTTTGATAGGCTTGCGCGGGGATACAGATCTAATACGTAGAGGCCCTTTGGAGAAATTTGCTGTGTTGTACACCTGCTGCAACCCATTCACGGGCACATCAATAGATATCCGTAAACCGGTCCCAGCAGGCGTGTAGAGACTATTGAGAAGTAATGGAAAAGACTAATGGGCTATGGTGATGGAGGATGGATGGATCAGAAATGGAACTATAGAAAAGAGGTCCGGACACCTGCCATAACACTGATTTCTCTTTGCTATCGAGGCAGGCGGTGACTCGCCGCCGACTAGATGGGCCCCCGTAAATGCCGTCACAAGAGACAGCCAGGGGCAAAAATAGGTACATTATTATTAAGGAAAAACCGGCTAAGAGCATGTCGGTTTACGTATATGTAGTTATTCGAAAACGGCTGGGATTATATTTGAAATAGTTTTATTCTAAAGTATTCTGTAAAGGTGCATTCAGACCAAACGAGCATTCGCTATTCTAACCCCCTACTCTACGAAATTCGATCGTTACACAAAACGTGATTCGTTGATTTCGTAGAGTGGGATAGAATAGCGAATGCTCGTTTGGTCTGAATGTACGTTAAAAGAGTCATTGATCAAAAGTGAGAGAGGAGGGAATATTTTTTATGTTTTTTGGCAGTTCGGCCTTCTTTCCGTGAGCTGCCCGGGCCTCAGATGGACGGTTCAGGTCGTTCACTCAGGCTTTACGCGGAGCTCGGCATTCGGCCTTCGCCTGTGCAGCCCCCCATTTCGTTTCCATGTTACACTAAATTATTTTGACGGCGTTGGCGGTCTAATTACTACTCGCTTTAAATTTTCTTATCGCATTCTGGGCAGAAACCTGGTTTTGCGTTTTAAAATGATTGTTCTCATAATTTTGAAAAAATAAATTAACTAGTTAAATTATGAATGCTATAATTTAACTAGTAAACATGTAATCCAGAAAAGTCTAAAATAAACGTTTTTTCGCTCTATTGTAAAATTTGACAAAACACAGATACTTGATTTCTGCATAGGGCAGCCGTACTGTAGAGGGACTAATACTACTAATAGTGACGGCGTCGGTCTAGTTAGGTGGGCGTTTTCACAAGCCGTTGTTGAAATTACCTTGTTATTTAATTCGGACAAGTTTGGTCTTGTTCTACTCAGGATCACGAGATCTTTCGATTCTAATGGGAGAAAAAATATCCCAAAATGTTTTTCCACTACGATACCGTTTTTTCATATATGTTTAAAGGCAGTAGCGTAATGGAAGGAATGAAAACTGTATGAAAATTTTGGAACATTTTTTTTCTCCTAACAGAATCGAAAGAGCTCGTGATTCTGAGTCGAATAAGCCTAAATTTGACCAAATTAAATAACAAGGTGCTTTCAACAACGGTTTGTGAAAACGCCCGGGGTGCTTAGCCAAGTTGCCAATCGCTAGCGCCTGCTAGCGCATCGTAGTTTTCCCTCTTTGTCGCACTAATACAAAGGAGTGACAGAGAGGGAAAACTACGATACGCCAGCAAGCGCTAGCGATTGGCAACTTGGCTAAGCATACAGGTGCTTATTACTTGCCCGGCGGCACCACGGAAGACCAGCGCTGTGGCATACTACTGTCATAGCATTATGCTGAGTGGTGTCCGTTTGCAGCAACTACAGCGGCACCTGTATTTCTCTGTGGTATTGTATTCATTCTTTGTTGTATTACCATGTAATTGTTAGCTCGTAAGATGTATTTTAATTAAGGTGCTTTTTGTAGTGTGTTTGCAATATTAGTTATTTATTATACAAGGGGGCAAAGTTGTTGTTTAACTGTCGTGCCAATATTGAGACCTGAGCTAGCGAAAGATTCCAAAATTGAGCCACGAGCGTAGCGAGTGGTTCAAAAACTGGAATCTTGAGCATTGCGAAGGTAATACAACTTTTTTCTCCTCACTATCGCGAGGAAATATGATTACAAATCTCATCCAAATGTAAATTAACTTAAAGAAACCATTTAAAACTCAATGTCGAAACGTATCGTAGAATAGAGTTACTTCTGGAACTTAAATATAGCCAATGGCTTACAAAGTCACCCATGAGAACGACCAATTTAACATGTGAGCTCCGATTGCGCATGTTTACTACGGTCATACAGATCCACTTATACTAGGCAGTAGGGGGCTATAGGAATTAGAGCAATGTCAAATTACTTTATTCACAAGAGTGTAAAAAGCGTTTTTACCCGCTCGTATTAAACGATAAACGAGCGCTTTACGAGCTAGTGAGGGGAAAATATATATTCTATTCTATTCTATTCTATTGTAGAGGGACTCACGGTGGGCGAAGCGGGCTCGGCGCTAACGTTGACCGGCGCCGCCGCCGGGGCCAGCGCCGGCGTGCGCGCCACGACGGCGTCGGCGGGCGCGCCGCCGGCGCCGGCGACGGACACCGAGTAGGCGGCGGCGGCGCGGAGACCGCCGAGCGTCACGCTGCCGCCGGATTCGTCGGAATCGGCGTTTACCACTTGCTCGCGACCCGTTTCCACCTGTGGAGTTTTTAGTTGTTTAGGCACTCGTCTCACAAACACGAACAAAAGATACGCCTCCTCCTCCTTAAGTCGCTCCCTCACTGCTGAGGATCGTGGCTACGACGGAAACGTTGCAATAGGCTTCTCCATTTGCTGCGATCTTCAGCACAATGAAGAGCCTGAGACATCGGCATCTGCTCTTCGGAAACCTGGTCGGACCAGCGTCGGGGATTACGACCTCTCGGCCGCTTGCCATCCACCTTGCCGGTTATTATAAGTTTCTCCAGATTATCAGCACTTCGGCGTGCTATGTGGCCAAAGTACTGTAATATTCGGTGGAGACATGCGGCAGAGAGTCGAAGATACGCACTCCCGTGTAAATAAAAGAGACACGGTGATACTCGCCCAGCTATCAGCTATCACCGCCGGGCGATCGAATATCTTTTGTTCGTGTTTATAGTCGATAGTTCATTAGTAGCTCGCGGTGAGACCAGTGCCTTAAGAGCTTGTTTCACTATCCAAATGCGTGGCCTAGCGGTAAAACGCACGCTACAGCGGTCGTTACTTCGATCCCCAGCCAGCGTTGGGCCACGCAAATAGGCACGTTTGATGTCAAGTTGCGGAAAAAATGACCAGAATACAACAACAACTATCCCCGAATAAAATATACGTTAGATAAATTAACTGTCTTTTATATGAATGGGGAAAAGGATAGTGATATTTTTTTCTAACAAATGTATTTATCTGGGGATTGTGACAAACCGTAAGCGAAATCAAAAAGTCATGAAGAGCCAAATGAAGGGTCCACGGAATAAACATGTCCAGTGCTTAAAAATATCAAGGCAAATTCACACCTTATTCTGTTAAAGGTACTTAAGGTGGTTTTTCCTTCTGTAATCTGAATTGACTAGACATGTTCTTTCCGTGGACCCTTCAAATAATGTGATTCATTCTTATTTTAAAGAAGCTAATGTCTTTACGTCTCACAATAGTCAATTTACAACCATAATTTCTTAGGACTAAAATTTTAATGTCTATCACTGGCGCTCCCACCCTAAATGCTTATTGTTTACTGTGTACGTAATTATATTATTCAATCAAGAGTTTGAGAGGAAGAGAATTGCATGATCGCGCTTAACGGAATTCATGATCGAACTAATTGGTGACATGAAATTTGTATATCGAAACTATTATGGCTGCATAAATGTGTTCGCACTTTACAAATACCCGGTTATGCACTTCTGCAGTCAATATTAAATTATACCGTGCTGCAAATTTGAGTCGAAGCCAGAGCGTGTACGTGTACAGTATTGAATACCGTCAATCGGTCAGATCAGTGATGTATACTACAAATTATGTTTAGATATTAACGTATGTTACGAGTACTTCGATGACTCGTCCGAAGCTGACTTGAACCCACTTGACATCATTATAGATTATCTTAGAGAACACCAAACACATGATCACGCCCAACGGAATTCATGATCGCCATGAATAATTTCCTGATCACTTGATATTTGTACCTATATCATAACATAACTGGCTTGCGAATGTGTTTATTTTTAATAAAAAAGACTACTACTATTAAAACTCCCACCAACGGGCTCAGCAGTAGATCTCGTATGTGTAGCTTATGTTATTAAAGTAAACTTTGTCAATATGGCAGCCGAAACGAGTACTGCTGAGCTCGCCGATTAGGGCATCTACTATCGACAAAATTGAATCCTAACCCACAAAAACCGGCCAAGTGCGAGTCGGACTCGCGCGCAAAGGGTTCCGTACCATTATCAATTTATTATTAAAAAAAATACAGTTAAATCAACCTACCTCAAAAACTATAGGAGATAATTTTATCAAACCAAAAATCGTTGATAGAGTTTATTAATGTGCATAACATATATTTTTTTCAGAATTTTATATCGCGTAGTTTAAAAAATAGAGGGGGGGGACACATTTTTCAGACTTTGAGACCTGATATCTCGAAAACGATTTGCTTAAATAAAAATGTGATGTATAAACCTTCATATCATTTTCAAAGACCTTTCTATTAATACCCCACACGCTTATTTACAACTAAAAAAAAAATTCTATCCCTCAGTTACATGTATGGAGGGCCCCCACCCCAATGGTTTTTTTTTACAATTTAGTATCACATTCCTGTAGCGGTTCATACAACACATATCCTTACCAAATTTCGTTACTGTAGCATTTATAGTTTCCGAGTAAATTGGCTGTGACAGACGGACAGACGGACAGACGGACATGACGAATCTATAAGGGTTCCGTTTTTGCCATTTTGGCTACGGAACCCTAAAAAGAGCTTGTCATAGTAACATTGAAAGTCAAATTGTATGTCAGATGCAGCAATTTTATTTTAAAAGTTACTATGACAAGCTTCCATTGTGGGTCAGGATTCAAATTTGTCGATAGTACATACACAGTACAGATAGTACATACAGATTGAACAGCTTGAGGGACTTTAACATTACCCCTTACCTCACGCCGCATTTGAGTCCATACTCATCAGACATTGCCTCATCCCAGCGGAAACTATTTCTCTGGTCAGAGTACCAGCACCTAAATAAGCGCGTGCGTTCTCTGGGAAATTGCACTTCATCCAATTTATTTCAAAGTAAATTGTAATTAACCATATCGAAGGCTTTACTAAGGTCTAAATAACACAGATGTCTTTTTACGCGTGTAATACTCGAAATATTTTTTTTATCATTGTTGATAAGAAAATATCAGAGTTACCTTAGTAAAGTTGGAACACCATAATGTCTGAAAGCTGAAAAGTATGTATATACTATGGACTAACCTCGGTGTAGTGAACGGTGTAGTGCGGTGGCGGCGGCGGCAGCACCGGCGGTGACCACTTCACTCGCAAGCTGTGGGGACCCGTCGCTTCAACTTTCACGTTGGTCGGAGGGCCGAAGCTTAGCTCCTCGGGAGCTGTGTGAGCTTCGATCGTCTGTTAAACGTGCATATTGATTATAATTTCATGTATTTCTACTAATTCTTCTGGATTGTAGTTGGTTCAAAAAATCTGCATGCACTGTACTGAAAATATTGCCGGTAAAAGTAAATCTGTTATTGGGTCTTAATGTACATTAATTAATCTGTGGACAGGTTGTCGTTTTGGAATGGAAGCTGCAATGTTAGAAAATGGTAAAAAAAAACACAAATAATTCATTTCATTTTTAGCATTTTAATTTATTTGGAGATACCTACAACAGATGTGACATAGACATTAGACAATTAAGTAACTACAAGGAGCCAATTACAGGAACTCACAGATATAATGATTTAATGGACATTACAAAGCTGTGTATCGATAAAGACAAAATGAGACAGGATACACAAACGTATGTACAAGGGTGCTTCTTATTTTTGCAATTTTGTAGGATGTTTGTTTTTGACAATTGAAAAAAAAAAACAAATATGGTTTACTTATCAAATAACAAAACGAAAGGGAGTCCCATAGAATTTTGCAATCGGGAGAGCAAAGAGCTCTTTTATTGGTTCGAACATCCTACAAAATTGTAAATACATACACTTCTGAAATTATAACATAGTCAAAGTCAAAGTCAAGTCAAAGTCAAAGTCAAATAATTCTTTATTCAAATTGGAATAGCAACAAACTCTTTTGAATCGTCTAGGTATTGAAACTACTTCCGGTTCGAACCCTACACCGCTGACCCAAGAAGAACCGGTAAGAAACTTGGCGGGAATTATTTTTTCAAACAATCATGGTACATCTTACAACTAACATGCATTAAAAAAAAAAGAAACATAAAATTGATTTTAAATAAATTGAAATATAATAATAATAACAAGAGATGTAAAGTCTCTAAAAAGTCAGAACATTTATAAGTAATAATTTATAGAGAAGTAAAGGTTTCTCTCCGAATAGGTATATAATAATAACATTATATAATGCACGTTTGGAGATGTACAAGGTCTCCAAGCGTAAATTATCGAAATTGAATGTCATGACTTTAACAAACTAATAATTAAATCCTAAATTACTCCCACGGTGTTTTATCATTCATGTAGTCTTGTGTACTATAATAAGCTTTAGATATAAAGTTTACGCTTTACAAAATTCTTAAATTTATTGACTGAAAATTCAGTAACATTTACTGGAAGTTTATTATAAAATCTTACACAATTACCCATGAATGATTTCCTAATTTTATGGAGCCGGGTGGCGGGTACTGCGAGCTTATGTTTGTTTCTAGTATTAATATTATGTATGTCACAATTTTTCCTAAAATTGATAATATTTTTATGTACATACATAATATTCTCATAGATGTATTGAGAATACAATGTCATTACATTAATAATAATAACCTTAAACTTATCTCTAAGTGAGTCTCTAGGGCTCATTTTATATATCGCATTTTACATATCAAAGAGGACTGTGGCGTTTACTGTAAAGCCAAAAAGATCAGGGCGCTTAGACAAGTTGCCAATCGCTAACGCTTAATCGCTTAATAAAAGGCAGCTAACTGTCTTTATCGCACTAATATGAAAGAGTGACAAAGAGGGAAAACTACGATACGCTACCAAGCGTTAGCGATTGGCAACTTGGCTAAGCGTCCAGATATAAATATGATTAGTTAGTTTACCTCAGTAGGCGGAGAGATGGCGCTGAGCGTGAGCGCACGCGCACTGAACAAATACGTGGTGTTGGGCTGCAGTGTTGCCACATTCATCTCGAAACGAGTGCCGCTGCCTCGCGACACGCGCTCCCTGTTATAATATCATATAAATAAGTAATAATAAAATAATAAATAAATATCTTGTGACATCTTTCACAAATCGACCTAGTCCCACGATAAGCTCAATTAAGGCTTGTGATGTGTACCAGGCGACGATATACATAAATGTATGTGTCTCAAAAATGTATGTGTTTGAATATGACACATATTATTACACATTTTTTACAGAGAATTGCATAAGTGACCAAGAACGATCATGACGAACGGAAAAGATGATCAGATTGAACGGAATGTGTGATCACGAGCAAACACAAATAAATAATGAAGTCAATTGAATTGAACCATAATTATAAATTGTTAATATTACATCCAATTACATCACATATTTTTTTTCTATTAAACGATTAATTAAATGTCGGTATTAAATATTTGAATGATTTGAATATCAATTGCATGAATAATAGCACATCATATTACCTAAGAAATTGGCATTTTGTGTGGAGAATGTTGGGAGTCTATTTTCAATACAATGAATTTCGTTTATATTTTTTTGATGTCAAAATCAAAATAATCCAAATTTTTCCAGTAATAATAGACACTATTATGAAAATTTATTATAGAATGGGTTCATTTTACTTAAATAATTACACTTCTAAGGCGTGTTTTGTATATCTCTAAGTGTTGTTTTCCAAGCTTATTTTTGAATGTTATTAACGGATAGCAATGTACAGATGCAGAACATAAATTTTCAAAATTGCGGGAATATACTTACTCGGAAATATCTGAGAATTTTCATGAGAATTTAAGAGTAAATAAGTTCTCATTGAGAATGTTTATGAGAACTTATAAAAAATTGTTATGAAGTATATTGTATTTCACAATTGAGTAAGCAAAGCATAAACTATACCTTAAAAGGCATGTAAATATACAACGATTTTGGCATGATTAGCAGTGGTCGGATATCCCGGTGCAACACCAGGGGACACCAAGTAGAAAAGTTAATATGGATATGACCTAAATTCCCGGGTTTAGTTTGAAAAAAAAAATATAGATCTGATAGGTATACTTAAAAAGGCAGCTCAAACCGTTGTTCAAAACACTTTTTTATAATTCGGACAAGTTTGGGCTTGTTCGACTCAGGATCACGAGCTCTTTTAATTCTGATAGGTGAAAAAAACTGTCCCACAATTTTCGTACATTTTTAATTTCGTCCATTACGCTATCGCCATACAAAGTCTATAAAAACAATAGCGTAATGGAAAAAAAACATTTTTGGACACTTTTTCTCCTAGTAGGATTGAAAGCTCGTGATCCTAAGTCGAACAATCCCAAACTTGTCCGAATTAAAAAAAAGTGTTTTGAACAACGGTTTGTGAAAACGCCCAAAGATTTCGTTTATGTTCGCGTGGACACAGATTAAATTAGAAGCAGTAATGGCACGAAATCCAGATTTGGATTACATTAGAGAATACGCAGACCAAATTTCAAATAATACCGCACCTGATGAAGTGTCTCTTTACAAATTTGATCCACTGACATCCGTAGAACTGGAAAGGACTTTTTCGGCGTACAAATGGATTTTAGATGTGAAGAGGAATCGATTGAAAATAGAGAATCCAGAGAAAATAATTATATGCTATTTTAACTTTATAGAACCATAATTCTAGCCATTATTCTTTCATAAAATACATATATTTACTCTTAATGTGTCTGCATAGGTGTGTCAAGTCTTCATGCTTAAAAATGTTTGATTTTATGTTACATACACGAGGATGTTTAATCCGTAACCAGGTATATTTTTTCTAACTTAGTAAATGATGACCTCAGGCAGACCATGTACCATTCAGTGGTTAATGGATACAATTTTTCTTTAACTTTAAATTAATAAAATTTTGAGGTATCTGCGGGAGACGTCACCTAAAATGTTTAATTTAGGCTGGGTATGGATATTATTTTAATCCTGATCACGAATTAAAATAATCGTGTATTATATGATATTTCTGTTTTTTTTTTTACGTTCGCAATTTCTAGAAGTGGAACCTATTGTTCCTTAGTAAAAAGCTTCTATTTTTAAAGCTAAACTCTTTTATTTAAGAATATTCATACTAAAAGGCTATTTGGTACTAAGGTCAATATTAAACAAAATTTATAACCTATCTTTTAAAATAATTGTCGAAATCGCGTAATAATAAACGCTTGTATGTACATGCACTTATTTTGAGTTACAAAATATTACTAAACTTTACTGGATGTAATTTTGTGGAATCCCGTGGTATATCCATATTAGTATAATGTTTGAGGTCAATCACCCCTTGTTGCACCGGGATATCCGACCACTGATGATTAGATTGCTTAAGTTTAAGTTTTAGATTGCCGAGAACATTCTCTATAGAAGTTTCGCAATTTATGAAACTTCTCCTCGGTACATTGCTACTTACGGAAAAAATACAATTATTAGCGTGCAAAAACTTTTATTACACAGTGCAAAGTCTAAGTTATTCTTTAGATAATAAAATTAGGCATCAACTAAAGTTTATGACCAAAACCGCCAATTTCATAGGTAACCGAATACTATTTTAATCAATCTTACCTCTCACTCCCCTTAACCCGATAAACCACCACATATCCCACCACCTCCTCCATCTTCCTCGCCGGCTCCCCCCAGCTGAGGGTCACGAACCGGTGCTTCACAATGACCGCCCGCAAATCCCTGGGTGGCGAGACTATGGTCCCATTCTCGCGTCCCAGTTCCAAGCCTTCGGGCAGCGTGTAATCATAGTAGTCTGGTGGGTGGGTGAAGGCTGAGGAGGTTTCGCCGAGGAAGTCGGAGTCGGGGGAGGGGAGGGGTAGGTCTGGGAATGAAATATGTAACAAAAATTGTAAATAAAACAAGTAAATAAACAATAGGGTGGGTCATTTTTCAAACAATCGATTTTCTAGAGGGCGCAGTTACAAAACGGTGCCATTTGATGTTTGATTATCACTCTTATTTTTATTATATTTTTAATTCAATTTTTGCTGCCCTCGGATTTGAGTAGAAATTTTCCTATTATGTATGGGGCTTCAAAAAAAGTTATTATTTTCGCCTTTTTTTCGTCTCTTTTTGCTCCGTACCTTTAGAAAGGCTATTTCCAGTTAAACACAATACTCAAACATAGCTCATGTTGCAACAAAAAGTAAAAACATTGATATCAACTGTTGTCAGTACAAAATGTACTGATGTTTCTAAGAAATCATTCAAATAGTTCCGGAGGCAGAAACTTAATTCCGATAGCCAAATTATTTTGCACTCTTTATCGACCTAATTACGCAACTATTTACAGTCGAAGACAAAATAAGGGGTATACAAAAACGTTCAAAAATATGTCCCAGTGCACTCTAATTCTGTGTAATAAGAACGTCGTAACATATTTATGAACGGATTCTTTCGATACTTATTTTTGCACTTGACTGTACAACTGTGCCCAGTAGAAAACAAAAACTTTTTTTTTCTTCATACATCAGTGACCCACCCTAATAAACATAGGAACAAAAATTGTAAAGAAAAATGATGTACATAACTAAATTACTCCGTTCGTATGCATTTTTCCGTATAGGTGCGTCTTCATTTCTAATGATAAACTTTAAAGTCATTATTTTTTTTAATGGCATACGAAAGGTTAAACAACGAAATGAAATCTTTAAACAAAGAAATTAAAATTCAAATAATAAAAGTAAAATTTGAGGGATACATATTTGTTTTTTCCTCTAAACTCTAAAGGAATGAACTAAAAGGATGTATGCTATCAAATTTTACATGTTAACGTATGCAGGTACAATCAGACAAATATTACCCTTAGCAAACATTTTCATTATCATTCTTTTGTATGTATGTATGACCTAGTAGCCAAGATACTAACGCTCAATCGTGAATGAGACACAACTGAAGAGTCCACGGAAATAACATGTCTCGTCAATTCAAATTTCAGAAGGAAAATCAACCTTACTATAACCTAACCTTACTTTACGATTATGGTGCAAATTTGCCCTGACTTTTAGAAGGACTAAACATGTTCTTTCTGTGGACCCTTCAACTGTATTCGTGACACTAATAAGAAATAGTGACAGAGAGAGAAAACTACGATGCGATGCGTTAGCGATTGGGAATTTGATTACGCAATCTGTATTGGGGCATTGTTGCAAGAACAATTCGCCAAAAAAAATGAGGTAGGTATATTATATGTTTTTCTTACTCAGAATAACGAGCTCTGTCAATCTAGGAGAAAAAAACTACAAGGAAAAAACCTCCTAAAATTTTCCATCGTTATACGTAGTTCCAAATATGTAACAGCTGTACAAAGTCTTTGAAAAATGATTACAAAATGCAAAACAACAAATGCGACTTTTTTTCCTAATAGGATCGAAAGAGCTCGTGATTTTGAGTAGGAAATTAAATTTACCTATTTAAATTTTTTTATTTTACTATTTACCGCTCACAGTTTCTCTATTTTGCCCGATGGTTGACTGGTAGAGAATGCTTCATAGCAGTAAGTCAGTATTTTGTATGATTTTTATCTTGAGCAATTAAGATTACATAAAAAAATATTTTTTTTCTCGCGAAATTGTCCAATCGGTGTAAGTAACAGTGTGTATACCATCATCAGGCGGGAGTACGACTAAACGCAACGCAGCCGCAGCGCTGCCGGCCGGCGACCGCGCGGCGCACGTGAACATGCCGGCGTCAACACGCAACACGCCCTGGATACGCAGCGACGTCCTACGACATGTTCAGGTTCAATATTATGCTAAAGGGTCTTTTTATTATAATAACAATTATAAGCATGCGAAACATATAATTAAAAAGTGATGTACAGTCGACGTCAAAGATATAATTACGGTTTAGGTGCCAAAAATATGTTTACATATGACTTTATTGCCTTGACATTAAGGATGTGTAAATATATTTTCGGCACTTAAACCGTAATGATATCTTTGACGTCGACTGTACACGTAAATAATGAATAAAATAAAAAAGAAGCATCGGAACAAATGATCATTATCAACGGAAAATGTGATCATAATTATCACTTTGAGTATTATACATACATGATCACGTGGTAACGTGGTATCAAAAAATAAATGAATTCCACAATAAGAGTTTAAGTTTTAGCTCGATAATACAATTACTCAATTACTAATACAGTTTATTAGTAATTGTATTATCGAGCTAAATAGGTAAAGGATTCCTGGAAAAACGGCGATAGCGCGATTTAAAATTTCTTGCCCATGACACAGCGACATCTAGTCTGTGAATCAATGAATATCCCTGTACTAAAGCGATATGGTATCATTGTAATGCATGATTCGATATCTTAATAGCAACGACGTTGGATTTAACAACGACATCTAGCGGTTGTTTTAGTAACTGGGTTAAAATTCTTTTCGTTGTCTTGTTTTATACCACTCTGTCACACTTTTAGTTGCTGTTTCGACTCGGTATATAACAAAAAATTGGTGCACTTGTATTTCATTTTCACGCTAGATTTTAATCCATACAAATCAAAAATTGGAAACAAAACACCATCTCACGTTTTTTAGGGACACAAAATAAGACAATGAAAATAATTTTTACCCAACTATATCAATTACGGCCTGCAAGATTAGCAAGTCAGACATATAAATGTCATGATTCTTTTAAGAACTTTAACAGCGCGATGTAGAATTTCTCAGGCACGGCACAGCGACACCTATCGTGTGACACTGGAACTAACCCTAAGTAATATAATCATGATGGGTGATTTGGTAGGTTATACTGAACAACTTTTACTATGGAGTTAACCCAGAAATCTAAAAAAAAATTGACTCTTCATACAAAATGTCGTTATCGATTGGTTCAAATTAAATTTTTTATGTGGTTGGCTCCATAGTAAAAGTAGCCTAAAAAATCACGGTCCTGAACGGTCAGGGTTTTCAATGGGTGGTGTAACATCCTATATGTTTTGTTTGTTATTTTTATGATTTGTGCAATAAAGTGTTTACTACTACTACTAACGTCACCGCGCGTGCGTCACAGCGACACCTAGCGTGTGACACAGGAACTAACCCGTCCACTAGAGCGATGTCATGCTGGTTGGGTGTGAGCGGCCGTCCTTCAGCCACTCGACGTGACGTCACCGCGCGTGCGTCACAGCGACACCTAGCGTGTGACACAGGAACTAACCCGTCCACTAGAGCGATGTCATGCTGGTTGAAGATTAACGGCTCGGCAGCCTTGCTTTTGAGTCAACCAAGTTAAGATCATGTATATCTCAATTTGAAAATCAGTAAAAAAATCATGATTCTCGGAAAAAGTTAACAGTGCGATGTAGAATTTGGTTTGCACGTCACAGCGGCACCTAGCGTGTGACACAGGAACTAACCCGTCCACTAGAGCGATGTCATGCTGGTTGGGTGTGAGCGGCCGTCCTTCAGCCACTCGACGTGACGTCACCGCGCGTCACAGCGACACCTAGCGTGTGACACAGGAACTAACCCGTCCACTAGAGCGATGTCATGCTGGTTGGGTGTGAGCGGTTCCCCGTCCTTAAGCCACTCGACGGTTGCGCTGCGCCCGCGCACGTCGCAGCGCAGCGTGACGTCACCGCGCGTGCGCGCCACCACCACGCCGCCGGGGAGGGACACGCGGGGGGCCGACTGGAAACAACGGTTTTTTATAGTCATTTTAGCGTAAAGCTGCCTCTATTGTTTTTCAAATGGTGCATTTCACGAAAAAATCCACCGATGTCCCGTACGATCATGGTTTTCTTAAAATTGAGGGTTTATCGAAGTTCTCTTTCGTGACTAGAGGAGTCAGAAATTAGGACTCAAAAATATATATAATCACTAACAACTCGGAAGAAAACTCAAATTATCGAAATATCCAAGCGTTTGTACGGGACAGCCCATTGAACGCTCCAAATATTGTTGTGTTTTTTTTCTTTTTTTCTGAGGTATACAATAAAATATATTATATTTTCTGCTAGTATATCTCATGGGACTATTTTGAATTTGACGTAGAACTTGTGTTGGCGCAGTCGGTTTTTTTTTTTTTTTTTTTTTTTTAATTGCGCTATTTTTTTCGAAACCAGTCCTCGCGAATGGTACGGGCGGCTGGCTTCAGAAGTCCAGTAAAAACTATGTAGCTAAAGGTAAAATTTAAACTTCAAAATAAAATACATGATTAATGATAATAATGAATAATGATACGTGATAGTTAATGTAGATGGTTAATGAATACGTTTGTGTCTATGTATCGTTGAACTTTTTAAGACTGTTAATAATGAATGTGGTGAATTTGCAAAATGATGTTACTGCAGATTCTTTTGTAATGACATCTTGAAGGTTGTATGGGTCAATTTTGAAGTTATGGCAGATGAATTCATGATCGAGACGAGGGTTGGTGAATTTAGGACAATGTCTGAGGAGGTGATCAATGGATTGTGGGGTGGTTGCGTCGCACGGGCAAAATGGGTCAGGAGTGATTTTAAAGCGATGGAGGTATGTTTTGTGATATCCGTGACCGGTGAGAATTTGGGTTAGGTGGAAAGTTATGGTGGTCTTGTTTTTGAAGTCGTGGATGTTGTTAAGGGTAGGCAGCCAGTTTTTCAAATTAAGTCCAGTGGTTGAGGTAAGATAAAGGTTGCTATGTGCTTCTTTGGTCTCTTTGCGGCATAGATTTTTTAGGTAAGACACGGGGATCAAGTCGAAGTCTGGAGCTTTGTGAAGTGTGGCAGCGATTTTTGCTTCTTTGTCGGCTTCCTCGTTTCCTTCAATTCCTACGTGAGATTTGATCCAGCAGAAAGATATGGAGCCCGTCTGTTGTATCTGAATAATTTTCTTGTGGATGTTGTTGATGGTGCGGTTAGTGCTGCTTCTGTTGGCAATTTCTTGAAGAGCTGCCATGGAGTCGGAGTAGATGGTTGTGTTTGGGAATTTGTGAAAAACGCACGTATCGCAGGCTGCATCAATGGCAACACATTCTGACTGGAACACGGTGCAGTGTTTATGCAGCTTTTTACGCTTTATAGTTCGTTTGCCATTCGGATGGTAAATGACGAACGCTGAGCCAACTCCGCCGTCGTGTTTGCTGCCATCGGTGTAGATGTGATGCATATCTATTGTATTATACGCATCAAGGTCTGCTGCGTTATTGACTTTGTTGATTTGTATAGATATTCTTTGGGAAGGATGAAGTAGTTTTGCCGGGGATATTTTTGTATCTATAGTGTTATCTGCCGGGAGATGTATGCAAAATCCAGTACGTTTAGTTTTTTCTATTTCTGCGACTTCTATGACTTTTAGGTTAAGTGGAGTGAGGCCTGCTAAAGCTATGGATGCAATGGTAGGGAGCGTGCGGAAGCCCCGGATAATTTTAATTGCAAATCCTCTTTGAAGTCGGTAGGATCCAGTCGAGAATGCGCTCGACATGTCTAGCTCCTGCAGGAAGACCCCTAGCCTACTAGGTTGACCCGGGAGTCTGGCGCAGTCGGTAGGATCCAAGAGAGAGTGCGCTCGACAGCTCGTTCCTGCAGACCTGCAGAAACCCCTAGCCTACCAGGGTGCTTAGCCAAGTTGCCAATCGCTAGCGCTTCATCGTCAATCGTAAGCGAAAGGCAGCTAACTGTCTTTGTCGCACTAATATGAAAGAGTCACGTCAGTCAAAATTACGATACGCTACTAAGCGCTAGTGATTGGCTACTTGGCTAAGCATCCAGATAGACCCAGAAGTCTGAAACACTCACCAACACGGTCAGGGTGGTGGCAGAGTCGGTAGAGTCGAGCCGAGAATGCGCTCGACACGTATAGCTGCCGGCGTCCAGGGCGCGCGCCGCTTGTACCCGGAGAGAGCCCGAGCCCACCAGGTAGAAACGAGAGTCCAGGTCACTGGAACATAGTTTTAAGTTCATTCTAACCATTTATTTATTTTTTAAAACATAAGCAGAGATCGGATAAATGTGAGTCATTGGTCGCAATAATATGGACATGACTACCAAAAAATAATCGTGTACTAAAAATTACATATTTGATAATGCGTCTATACGCATAGTTAATAGGAGAGGCCTACGTCCAGCAGTGAACTATCATAGGCTGATGATGTGATGTGACATTATTTGATATCGGTAACTATGGAAATCTGAGTAAATAATCACCTTACAGAATCGGTATTAAATTTCAAGAAATTATTTGTTTGATTAATCATTTAATCAACATTGGAGTCATGTCTGGACATATTATTGCGAACAATGACGCATATTTGTCCGATCTCTGACATGAAATTGTAGTTAATAATCAACAAATAAAAAACAAAGAAAGACCCAGAGTTCATACCCGTTCGATAAAAAAAAAACATATACAGTGTGTTACCATGACCTGGCGTTTACGAAAATGGGTAATATTGAATACGCATTACTAGCAATCGTTTTCAAGTATTAACATTTGACAAATAATTAAATTGAGCGTACTATTAATTTTATTTCCTCCGGCCGATCAATGTAACGCGTGTACTGCTTAATTGTCAATCGTTGTGAGTGGCTGCGATCTGTCATTGTCAAGTGCAAATTAACGATTCATTTTGAAGTACATTGCTTCTCAATTAACTTTTCTTAGAAAGTTAATTACTTTTAAAATTAGCATTTTGAATCGAATAATGTTCACCGTTTGGCTAGAAATCTGCATCGCTTTCCTCAGTTTCGATAAAAGCCAGTATCATAGACACACACTGTATACATAAATATAATAATATAGATAACACACATAACAAAAAAACTGTCGAGAACATCGACTTTATTTTCGTCATCGTAAAAACAAATGTGTCATGAATTAAACTATAATTAAACAATTTATAAAAAAATGCCGTGTGATTGCCCAGTAAAATTATGAATTAATTATGTATCACTATCACTACATAGTATAAAATAAAGTCACTTTTTCTGTCCCTATGTCCCTTTGTACGCTTAAATCTTTAAAACTACGCAACGGATTTTGATGAGATTTTTTAAATAGGTAGAGTAATTCAAGAAGAAGGTTTTTATGTAGGTATAGTACCCGTGCGAAGCCGGGCGGATCGCTAGTTTATTGAATAAATTATGTATTTAGTGATGAATTGGTGTTTTTATTTTAATAGTATGTTCCAAAATAGCCAGCATGTTATACTCGTACTCTTTTTAGCTAGGGCCACAGAATAAGAATAGTACATTACGACACAAGTGCGAAAAACACGAAATTCGAAACGAGTGGCGATGTTTTAAATCGACACGAGTTACGAATTTCCTTTTTGCACGTGTCTCGTACGACGTTTTTTAGTACAGATGGCCGTCCGAAGTTTTGGAGCCGACGTAAAATGACCCAATTCTCGCACTAGAGCCTAAAAAGTACACCATCTGTACTAAAAAAAGTAATTCGTATTGCAACTTACTTGAGGTCAATGGCGACGCCCATATTGAGCCACGTGATCTCCGGCTTGGGGTTGCCGACGGCCGCGCAGTCGAACGTCACCGACGCGCCTGCGCACACGTCACCAATATTACACGTCAAACACGAAAAATAGTAATACGTTTACGGTTGTTTGTAAACAAAAGAAAAGTTCAATAAATATGTATAATATCTGTCTGTGGCCTATTTCACTATAATTACAAGTGTGACAATTGTAAAATATCACTGTTACTGACGTCACAGGCCTCCGTAGACTACGGCTACTGCTTACTATCGGACGGTCCATGTGCTTGTTAACCACAAACATAAAATAATTACTAATTACGTTATTATATCGTTAATAAACTACTTTTTATTTTCCCAAACTCGTGACAATTGTCGCAAGGTTTCGTACAATTTTAATTAAATCTTGACATGTGGTTCGGCTTATGTCGGAATTTCGCTACAATTGTCGTGTTTTTTGTGACAATTGTAATTTTTTTAAATCGCCAAAAAGTAGTTGTTTACGGTTGATTGCTTAATTTCCTGTACTACATTTTATGTTGGTGGCAAACAAACGTACGGCCCTTCCGATGGTAAGCAGTAACTGTAGCCTATAGACGCCCCGATTGGAAAAACAGTAAATTTACAATTGTAGCACTTGTCGATGTGGTGAAATTGGGGCCTGGTACAAGTAGATGTCTGTCTGATAAATAGGCTGACGTTTAAAAATTTAAACATATGCATCATGTCCCTCAAATCACTTGTGTCTAAAAGCTAGGGTTCTTGTAAATGAAGGAGCTAAGACAAGTGTGGGACTAACCTTCGATGACGGTGACGGGTTGAGGAGTGGCGACGAAGCGCGGGGGTTCCTCGTCCGGCGACTCCGGACTCACGCGCAGCTCGATCTCTTCGCCGGTTCTAGAATCACACGATTAAGATTACTCATCATTTGATAATCATCAGCCTATATCAGTCCACTGCTGGACGCAGAAGAAAAATGCTTATAATCACCCATCTGGACAAGCGGGTTGGCGATTACAGTAGTGTGTTAACCTTTTCTTGGCAAAGTATCTTATAAGATGCACAGTTTTTGACCCAATTTATGTACATTTAAAGACAGAAATATTTGCTCCTCACAACGGCGAGGAGGCTAGAAAGCAGGTTCTTTTAATTTTGTCAAGGAAAGAGTTAAGTCTGTAGCAACTGAAAGTATATACAAAAAGTAACGCCAAAGGTCTCACTTGTGCTTGTGTGGCGACACTGACATCCTACACCGGAGCGTGCTACTGCGACTTACTAATAGTGATGTGAGTGATGGAGGTGCCAAAAATATATATACACGACCTTAATGTCAAGGCAATAAAGTCTTGTAAACATATTTTTATACGTCGACTGTACATAGGGTATAGCCACGTTTTGCCATGTTTCTCACCCTACCCATTGTTGTCCGCAAAAGACAGGAATTACCCACCATGTGAAGCTTAAAGAAACTGAAAGAACAAAAACAAACGCTATTGGTAGCTGGTAGCGTCGTGAGGCTGGAGTCCATCTTCACCGCGCCATACTGCTGCGATATACTGTCATAATACTCTAAGTGGTGGGAGTAGATAGGGTATACCCACGTTTTGTCATGTTTCTCAGCCTACCCATTGCTATCGGCACTTTTATGCGCGATCGAAAGGACCGGTCAATGGTGGTGGGGCACCATGTTGTCTGCAGGAACTGTAAGGATATACAAAATGTGCCAAAGGTTCTCACTTATGCTTGTGTGGTGATAGTGACACTCTACACCGATAGCTGGCGGCGTCATGAGGCCGGAGAGGGTCCATTTCCAGTGCGCCGCTCGGGGTCACGGAGACCCGCGCGGCCTCCAGCCGCACCGGGGACCCGTTCTTTAGCCATGTCACCTGGAACGTGAAGGAATGTTGAAATAGTATTTTATTAATTTCTGGAAAATGGATTGTTCTCAGTCAATATACTTATTTGTATAGGTAACCACATTATCGTCAGATTGTTACCCTTTTTCAGTGAATTGCTGAAAATATGCCTTTCCTATTACACATGCGTATGGACGCATTAGGAGTTAATGCTTTTAATCGCAAGCATACGGGTTCGATCACAGTAGCGTCCGCTATGATGATGCTGCTGCCCATCATCAATCATTTGATAAACGAATAGTCAATGACACTTCAGTCCTTTAGTCGACTTCTACGACACTCACGGAAAGACTTGTATGAAAATGTAATGATTGATAAAAATGTAAATCGTGGATGTCATATACCAAAGAAAAAAAAAAACAAGATTACCAAAGTCCGCGGTGTGAATCGAATAATTGAAAAATTTATCACTGCTACGCTACGTTTCCATAATTGAGGTTTTACATTGAGACTCCTCAGCTTTAACACCGGGGGCTGAATGAGAAATCCTACTAACATATTCTTTTCCAGTTCCTAGTTTATTAGTCCTTACAACTACAGCTATCCGTCCTGGTGTTTAGACATCCACTTAAGTACCTTAACCTCCAAAATTGGTCGCGGACTGTTTAACCTTCCTGTAGATACCTTCTTCAGTTGGTTCCTGCTTTAAGATTGAGACTCCACAGCAAACTTACGTTGAGTTTCAACACCGGTGGAGGGCTGTGTAACCTCGCCGCAGAATACACCTTCCTCTCTGGCAATGCGGCTGGTCCCTGCAGCCTCACAGCTATCCGTGGAGGGATTGAGACTCCACACGGTAGCAGTGCTGGCGAGCCGACGGTACCGAGTATGGACCTGGGGCCTGAGATGAGCGGGGGCACGTCTGGAATAGAAATAGGTAATGATTGTTCATTTTATAAAAGCTTTTATTTGGCTTGGCAAAAGTCATCATTCATCATCAGCCTATGATAGTCCACTGCTGGACGTAGGCCTCTCCTATTCTAGTATAGACGCATTAGGAGGTAAATGCCCATAATCGCCACGCTGGACAAGCGGATTGGCAATCGCAGTAATGTGTCCCTTATGATGATTGCTACCCGTCATTCATTTTTTATCAAATAATGTTAGTGACACTTCAATCCCTTCGACTCTTACGACACCTGCAAGAGGAGTTGGGGTGGTGACAAATGTATTCTTACTGCCGTCACCACACGGCCAAAGTGGAAAAAGTTACGAGAATTTTATTAACCTTTTAACCGCCCTAATCTGATATATCAGACAGTCAATATTCGGCTCACCTCGCCAAAACCTGATAAATATGCGTAAGACAAAGTCTCCACTCAGTTTCTCAAAGGTTAGCTGAAAGATATCCCTTATAGGGGTAACTGCGCTTTAGTACCTAGATTTCTTTATAACTTTGTTGAAACTTATTCTGTGTACATTAAAGAAGTATTTACTAGTGCGACAAAGGTCTGATTCGTCTTTATCGCAAGGTTTTTCCATCGTGCTAAATGGGCGTCGCGGTAGCAACGGACTCAAGTGTTTGATAATAGAGGACCTACGCTCTCCGATACATGTCACGCGTGACATACACGTGAGTTTAAACGTTTCATTATATTTTATGTCTCACAATAGTTTAGATTCAGAGAGTATATAGTTCTTCCGTTTTAGCGTCACCAATATGTTACAACGATGAAAAGGCTAAGTATTAAACAGTTCTCCATGTTAAATAGTTGTTTCCAAGTGTTTTACCTGCTAAATACAATAGCGCAACTCTCGACACTACGCTGCCAGCGCTCCCGGTGGCCACACACTGGTAATGCCCCGCCAGCGACGCTGACATGCTCTCGATCACTAGAGATCCGTTCGGTAGCTGCTTCCTGAAACGAAATATACTCCGTTAGCCAGGTTGATAGATAGATATGTAGAAGATATCTCAACATAAGGGGCGATTCAGCCACAATTCAGCGTAAAGGCTCTATCAAACTTAAGAGCGAGTGAGTGCGATGGGACGCGCGCGTAACGCAGCGTGCAGTCTTGCACTCTCATCGCACCCCGCTAGCGCGTATTTGAACCTTAAGCCGAAATCGGGTCTGATAAACCAAATTTTCCGATCGAATGATCGGCCTAAAACTAAAAATATTAGAAACGGCTGCCATTTTCAACATCATGTCAGCCTCCGTAGCCTAGTTGGTAGTGACCCTGCCTACGAAGCTGCAGGTTCCGGGTTCGAATCCCGGCGAGGGCATTATTTGTGTATTTATTTATCACAAATATTTGTTCCTTGGTCATGGCTGTCTATGTATTTAAGTATCTATCTATTATATATATCGTCGCCTGGTACCCACATTACAAGCCTTAAATGAGCTTACCCTGGGACTAGGTCGATTTGTGTAAGATGTCCCAAGATATTTATTATTTTTCCCCACACTAGCTCGGAAACACCTACTTCCTTCACTGATTTCAGTGAGGGAAGTTGCATTTTAATCACTTGTGAAGGAAGTAAATTGACAGATGAACCGTGAAACGTTCAAAACCATGGAACGTAAAACGCTGGTATGGCTATGATTCGCTGATTATTTTTTGAGGGACACCATGAAAATTTTATCATACACCAGATTATTTCATTTATTCAAGATAATAAATTAGATTTTTAGTATTTTTTAAAAACCTATCGCAAAATCTTATCATATTTGACAAAAACCAGATAGTATACTTTTACATTCAGAACGCAACCCGCTAACACTGACGTCTTGTACGTTAATGTTGCCAACTTATAAAAAAATACTCGAATGTACAGTTTTGGAAGGAAAGTTTCCTATTTAATATCTTACCAAAAAGTAGGCAATTTAAGTTTACCTCACACATTTTTTAAAATGATTGATGTTTTAAAGCTGCCGGATACAGATTTTATACTTAAACATGATAGAAATTTTGACAATTTAATTAATGTAGGTAGGTTTTATTGTAATTATAAAAAAACTGATTTGTTGCATTGATTGTTTTTTTTACACGTTCGTAGCTGCTTCCTCGCTTTAGTGTGGGGAAAAATGTTGTGTTACACATGGGAGCAAAGTTTGTTTAATTATCGTGCCTTGAAACCCTCGCAACGCTCGAGATTCCATTTTTAAACCACTCGCTTCGCTCGTGGTTCAACTATGGAATCTCTCGCTAGCTCGGGTCTCAATATTGGCATGATGATTAAACAACCACTTTCCTCCCTTGTATTACAAATAACTATCATTTTATTATCATTCGCAAATATTCCACAGACCTGTACTTGTCCTCGCTAGACACCGCATCGTCCCTCCGCGGCGGCGCGTCAGCGCGATGCCGCCACGTGACCCCCCGCCCCCCGCGCCGCCGCGCACGGCAGGACCACCGCCTCCCCCTCTTCTACCACTGCGTCGTGCGGCTCCGCCGTCAGCCGGACTCCTTCGTCTGGGATCAGTTCGTCTACACCTGGAAAAGAGAAGTTTCGTTATAGAAATAAGCCTCATTTCGCAGTGTGTTGTTTACGCACAGTATTCCCATCGTTTAAATTTGTTTTATTTTTTCATTAAGCAAGTTATAGTAGTTTTATTTTAACTGGCTTGTTATATTAGATTGCGTCACAAGGGATAAAAAAATCCATTTTTCTTGTTCGGAAAGTTTAACCTTTTCACTGCTAGATGGATGGCAAAGAAATATGCGAAAATCCAGACGCCACGCATTTAAGATTATTTAAGCGAAAGGGAACTTTACGGCGTAAGTTCCTACTGCATTGGTGTAACTGTCGGCCGGTGCCGTCATTGGCATCGTAGTCACGTTTTTCTGTTGTCGTCTATGGCCGACTGTGGCGGTGAAAAGGTTAATGCCTACCTCGGGTGAACGCATCCATTTCACCCACGGAACTATTGGAGCTCTCTTTGCGTTCGGGCGCCAAAACATCTCGGGTGAAATGGGTTGCTTTCAACCAATGGGTAACATTCTACTGTTGTTGGGTTAAAATAGTACATTCCGATACAAGTGTGATATACATTAAATTCGAAACGAGTGGTGAAAAATTAAAACACGACAGAATGGAGTGTTTTAAATCGACACGAGTAACGAATTTCGTTTATTCACGTGTCCCGTACGACGTTTTTTTAGTACAGATGGCCCTCCGAAGTTTTGGACCTGACATAAAATGAGCCACTTCTCGTGCTAGCGCGTAAAAAAGGCACTATCTGTACTAAAAAAAATATGTATTTTAATTTACTAACATCATGTCGAATTTTTGAGGGGAGGGCGAGGGATCTTTTTGAGTAGTCGGTAAACATGAAAAGGTTTATAAATCCAAGTAAATTCTCCTGGTCTTAAGCTTAAACGATCACAAACTCAACTTAAAAGGTTTCAATCAGCCAGAATAATCCGGTATAAAAACCCTTAAAACCTAAAAAAAGGCCAAAATCAAAGTATTATTATTGCACCTGAAGAGCACTCGGGACTCGAACCCACGACAATAAGTCCTAATCACGAAAACATCCTTTATTAAATCCTTGAGTGTCATCCATAGTCCACCGGAGCACAAACTTCATTTACCGTCGCCAAAGACACCTGTACACGCTTTGAAAACCCCATAAGGTTCAATTTTGTATAAAATGTCAGTACTTTTAAGGCAAAAAGAAGATGGTAATCAAACAAAGAATAAAAATAAAAATGCGATCCTGAAGGTTAACGTAGTTTTTGTGTCATAAACATAAGGTTGTTTTTTGTCTACTTTTCGTTTAGCGAGCGGCAGTTGCGATCGAGATTATTGGTAGGGTTTTCAACAAAGCAATCAAAGAATCCTTGTAAAAACTCTTGATCAGATTAATGGGAAGGTTTTTTAAGATTTCTGGAGCTTTGAGTCGGGATGTTTATCCAAGGGAGGTTTTTTTACGCGGTATGATAAGTTAAATTTTGATTAGGTTGCTACCTTATTTTTAAAGGACATTTTGATGTAAAATATTTGTTGGTAAAATTCGTACCGTATGTTGTATAAATGTCGTAACTTTTAATCATCGCCTAATAACTATCTACTAGTTAATTGATATTTTATTACTTCTCGTTTCTATTCAAACTAAGTAAACATAGAAGTTTTGTGAAACATATCAAAAATCAAATCACATATATTGTCACATCAAGCTGCCTGCATAATATAGGCACTCTTCCGAAAGGCCCCATTTTTGGGTGTATATTTTATTTCTTAAGTTAAGTTCATTTCAAGTCCTGTCATGTTATATTTAATTTTATAAATAATAAATAAAGTAATGTTTTATAAATAAAATAACTCAGACGTTAACCCTTTTATGGCCGGCAAAAATAGTTATTTGTTTTACTAGGGAGCAAAGTGATTGTTTAACTCTCGTGCAAATATTGAAACCCGAGCAAGCGAAAGATTCCAGAATTTGTTCCATAAAATGGAATCTTGAGCGATGCGAGGGTTTTAAGGCACGAGAGTTGAACAAGCTTTGCTGCCGAGTGAAACACAACATTTTTCACCACACTAAAGCGAGGAAACATGCGAAATAAAACTCAAACATAACAAATTAGAAGGTATTTATTTGCAAGTCTGTTACGCATAGCTAATCTACGTAAGCCGCCGAGTTCGCACCGATCCAGTAAACGCAGTCAGCGGGAAAGTGCATGTGGCGGAAACACGAGGACTAGCGTCAGCATTATGGACATCGCCGGCCAACACCGGCCTTGCCGCATTCTTGATCCAACTTTGATCGGGTATCATTCATTTTTAATTGTAACTTCTTTCATTTAATTAAATGTATTAAAATAATTTTGGTTTTTTTTGCGACTTCCGTCTGCAGTAGATATTTTTGGCGCAGTCGGTAGGATTACGTCATAGTTAGAGTCAGTGAATCGATCACGGACCCCGACGAATCCGGAACTTACGGAAGCTGCAGATCTTGGAGGGAATCAAGACATCGATTCGGCAAGAAAAATCATGCTGTAAGTACTTTGAATCTTTCTTAGTCCTTGTTCCATCCTACTCTTATCCTAATATAATTTAACCGATTAATTACGTTTTAGTAACCTTGACTTTTCGTAGACTTTAGTGTATAACTTATCTTTATAACTGTCGTATTAGCTAACGTTCAAGATTTTCCATCCCAGACAATCCGGAACACCTAGGTTAGACTTAAATAGGACTGCTAGGCGTAGACTCATAGACGAAAGTAGAAACTTAGATAATATAGAAGAAGTAGACGAAATGGCGCAGAACGTAGACACCATTTACAAGTCTCTTAGAGTACTACCCGAGTTTGACGGCAACGCGCATGTTTTAACGCGTTTTATTAATCTTTGCGATAAGTTAGTTTTGGCTTATTTTAGGCCAGAACCTGGTAACGAATTAACTAATTTAGCCCTTATTAACGGTATCCTAAATAAGGTAACAGGCAACGCGGCCAGACTTATAAACACTAATGGAATACCGAGCTCTTGGCTAGGCATTAGAAGCGCGCTCGTAAATAATTTCGCGGATCATCGAGATGAAACCGCCCTGTATAATGATTTGTCCTTGCAGACTCAAGGGTCTACTACCCCGCAGGAATTTTATGAAAAATGTCAAAATTTATTCAGTACAATTATGACGTATGTGTCTTTAAATGAGACAGTACAGACAACTATAGATGCAAAACGTGATCTCTACCAAAAACTAACTCTTCAAGCTTATTTGCGAGGCCTTAAAGACCCCTTAGGAGCTAGGATTAGGTGTATGCGCCCTGAAACAATGGAAAAAGCGCTTCAATTTGTTCAGGAGGAGATGAACACTCTTTATATGCAGCAGCGTAGTGATAGCGGATCGAGTAAAAAAGAGTGGCAGCAACAATCCTCCCCTTATAATCGCAATTCAACCCCTTTTAACATGCCAATAAGACAACCTGCTTTTAATATGCCTGGTCCATCTAGAACAAACTTAGCGCCGCCTCAACCCTTCCAAGGTTGGAGACCTAACTTTGTACCTCAGGTGCAACCACCCCGTGGCCCTAGTCGTACGCAGCAGATTATGCGGGCTCCTCCCCAAAACTAAAACCCCCAAAGTAACGTGTTTAGAATGCCTAATAGGTTTCAACCCCAGCAACAACCCCAAAATCGACCCCGTCCAATGAGTGGGGTTAGCCACTTTGTCCCGAGGACCTTGCAACCTACCACCCCAGGTGGGCAAAATTTAAGTACATTCACTAATCCACCCCCTAGTAACTACTTCAGGACCCGAGAGGTAAATTTTAATGAATTTGGTTACGACTACGACCCCAGCTATGATTACGATTATGGCTACGACCAGGCCAGCTACCCTTATGAGTACCCGGACTGTCCCTATTATGAAGAACCAGTATACTACCCGGAACCAGCCGTTATTGAAGAAGTTGTAGAGTCCGGTACTACCCCTCTAGGGGATGCGAATTTTCAGGAGGATTCAAAATCCGAAAAACCAAAATAGAGGTCAACTTCCACATACAACGACGACTAGGCTATATACAGATTGCTAACCCTCCTTTGAAATTACTTATAGATACAGGCGCAAATCAGTCATTTATCAGCCCTGATGCCGTTCAAAAATACTTCAGTCATGTGCCGTTAAATTACGAGCCATTCGAGGTAACTAACGTCCACGCCACGAGTAGGAGTGACTATTCCATTACCCTGCCTTGTTTTCCAGAGTTCAACGAACCCGGTAATATAAACTTATTCGTCTATAAGTTTCATAAGTACTTCGATGGCCTGATAGGATTTGATCTTCTGGACGAATGGGGATCTAATATTAATCTCAAGGATAAAATGATAGTGACCCGTGGTGCGTGCGTTCCCCTACAGATGTATGATTCGCGAAATGTAAATTTGTATGAGGAAATCATCCCGGCAAACAGTTCCAAACTTATTAGACTACCCGTTAACACGTTAGATGGAGACGTAATCGTTGAACATCAGACAATATGCAACTGTCTGATCGCAAGTTGCTTAACCAAGGTTACTAATAATAGAGGTTGGGTTGAAGTTACTAACCCTTCATGTCATGACGTAATTTTTTCAATGGATAGGCCAGTGGTTGGTGAATTATATAATATTGAAACAGAGTGCATTGAAATTCCATCAGAGCGAGCCCAGGC
>JALPQI010004633.1:0-61726 GCA_025490895.1 Thaumatotibia leucotreta
GAACTTCTATTTAATAAATTGAAAAGAACTTAAAAGAGTAGGTCATTTGGCAGTACTCAAACGTGACGTCACTTTTGAGTATTTCATATAAAATTCCATAGTGGTGATCGTTTTGACAGACTTGTCAGTCATCATGCCTATCCTAGAGAGGGCATCTCGGTGTATTTAAGTTTCTACCTGTTTCTGGACATGTATTATGAATAGATGGTAGGCAGCAGTATCATCATAGTATGTTGGGTTGCCAACCCGCTTGCCCACGAAGCGATTACCTCCTAATGAGTATACATAGATGCATAGCAGTGGACTGAATTATTTCAGTTTCTATTTCAGTAAGAGTTGGGGTGGCGACAAATGTATTCTTACTACCGTTACCACAATTCACCCCAGACGGCATTAAGAATACATTTGTCATCACCCCAAATCTTCGCGTGGGTTTCGCAGTCGACAAAGGGATTGAGGTGTCACTGATCCTTCGATGATAGAAGACTGGTGATGGGCAGCAGCGTCATAATTATACCCCGTAATCGAACCTGCCAATCTGTAGCAAACGTATGTCAGGGTTGTCACTACTAGGAATAACACTGCGGCAAGGCAACAGTGGACTAAGATAGGCTGATGGTATGATGATGATGTGATGTAGTGTGGTGTACCAGTAGCTCCTCTTGTGATCTAGCCGCTGCCTGTCCTAAGGCCAGCCAATCCCTAAGAAACTCACTAATATAATCCCTAGACTCGTGTCTTTCCACCAGCATTCAGAATGACAACCAAAAGCCTCGCTGTCAAATCAATCACACTCAATCGCAGCAAGTCGAATTATTCCTCCATTTTTCTGGAAATACGACTATATTCCACGCGACACAGAATTGCTTTTACATTTTATAGGGTTTTATGGAGTCGATGTTTAATGTCAGGGTGTTTTTTCAGTAATTTGCTCCGAGTCGCTGGAAAGTGCTTCATTGTGAGTTTGTTTTGAACTTTTGTTAACAGCGTTGAGTGGTTTTCTTTAGTTTTGTTATTAGGCTTTTTTACGATCTTTATGACAAGACTGAAATGTCGTTTTGATAAGGTATCTTATGATGAACAGGATATAATAGAGGATATGGTTACTCGTGTTATATAATTCGTAAAATGATTTTAGCTCCATTCTCCTTTGGTCTGGCAAATTTTCACAATAGGAATAAATTGAAATTAACTCACATAAAGTTGTAATACATAGAATTTTTATGTACCTACTTGTAATAGACATAATAATAAATATGGCGGTACTGTGTTACAAGAAGACACTTTTTAAATCCTGCAAAAATCGACTTTAGTAAAATCACCGTTAGATATTTATTTATTAACTTAAAAATATACAGTGGCATCAAAAAAAAAGTACCACAACCGTTTTCACGGTTTGACTGAGACATAGTGCAGTCTCTACTTTCTTATATTAATTTTATAATTTTCTTACTTTACGCAGCTTATCGGAGCTGGTTGTCGCTGAAACAACAATTATTTACGTATAGTTTTAAAACTATACGTAGATAATTGACACTTCCGTTCTTCACGACTTGACATTCCCTTTACATATTTCACCCTACGAACAAATAAAACATGGAAGCCGCACGCCATACTAAATCGCCTTTCAAAAACGCTCCTGGATTTTAATTGACAACTGTCACATTGTGATTGGTCCATCAAAGTTTTGATTGGTGATATTCTATAAACATTTGTCAATGATGTTGCGCCGAAATCAGCACGGTGTTACGTAAAGCGCTATGTCCTGCCCCCATCTTGGCACAATTGAACAATTGTTTTTGGGGGCATTATTTGAGCTAGCGTTAAACGTCCATGTTATATATGGTCGCAGATTTCACCAAACAGAACACTACATCTAGAACAGTTGACAAGCCCCAGCTTAATCAACTCATTACTCAATCATAGTTTTTATACTATCGAAACCTCGGTAGTTCGTTAGGCGAACAAAGCGCTGAGCAATCACGGCGTTGCGCCTTTTTGCTTTCACCATTTTCGCAGTCGCTTGAGCGAAAACAAGCTTTGCGTCACAGACAACCCTTTAAGAGTCCGGTATAGTTTATTTTACGAATTTATTCATCTTTGTGATACTATATTGTAGGAACTAAAAGGTATCCTGCTAATATTTTAATATACACTACTGCTACTGTCCAGGCGTAGCGATTAGGTACCTATCGGCATTTACTTCCTAATACGCAGATGGCATCTACGTCTAGAAGAGATCTGAGATGGGCTGACGATGACGTCTACAAAACGTTTTTTAGGGTTCCGTACTAAACAAGGATAGTTTCGCCATGTCCGTATGTCTGCCAATCAGTCTGTCCGCAGAATAGCTCAGTGGCCGTTAGTTCTAGAAATCTGCAATTTGGTACAGGTTTAAATTAATTACGCCGAAAAAGTGGCAGAAAAATAATCGTGTACATCCCCTACTTGTAAAGCGGGGATGTTTTTTTATTATTTTGCTGTAATTTTGTTTGGGGGATCATTGAATGAGTCTCTTAAAAAGAATAAGGGTCTTAACAGCAAGTTTTTTTCTCAAGTCAAAATTTTCGCTCCAATATAAACTAAAAGTGGAGCCTCTAACTTTTAATCCGTGTAAAAAATATAAATAGTGGGCTTAAAGAATACTTTAAACTAAAACTAAGTATTTCGAACATATTCGGCCCGGCCGTTTCTGAACTAACGTAACCCTACACTGAGCATGGCCCGACATGCTCTTGGTCAGTTTTTTTATATTTTCAACAAGTTTAAGTAAACAAACCGAATATTTCAATTAGCCGGATAAGAATAAGAGACACTATTTACGTTAAGAAAGGAACGTAAGGTACCGTTTTCATTCTCTGCCATAAACAAACAAAGAGTGCCTGTAAGCGTCGCTATACATTTCCAGCGCTTAAAGGATTTGCGATGTATGGCGCAGCCGATATTTATGTTTACTTAGTTAACATGAAATATTTGCATATAAGGGTTTTCGGAAGGCTATTCAGTTTTATTGCAAAGTGTGTGCTATATCGTAAAAAATCGAGTTTTAATAACAAACGATTAACTTGTTGAAAAAACTGGATAGGTATAGTTCGGGAAATATTATTTGAACGACTCTCATCTTACGTACGATCTTTTGTTTTGCATCATTAACAATAGAAAAGTGCTACACTGCTGATTGTCTAGTAAGTGTTAACGCAAAATAAAAGGTCGTAAGTAAGATAACGGTCGGTCAAATAATATTTCCCGAACTTTAATTGAATTTAAAATTTCGTGAGACAATACCTATGAACATAAAAACGGTTAAACTCACGTGTAGGTACTTTGTCACTACGTGCGGCACTTCTCCGCTGTATGGCAATACTAATCCTTTGCGCGAGGAAGCTGCCAGCTCTTCGGTCACCGGTGGTGTCGACCGGCTTTTTGGCGAGTTCTTTGTGGAGCTGGATAGCATTGGGATATCGACCCCACGGGCCTAGGGTCTCAACCCCGAATGGCATGAAAATGTATTCGGGACCAAGACCCCTGTACTTATGAGTTTTTAGCTTTTCGGCCGCTTTAGCCGCCGCACCTGCCTGAATACTGGTTCCGGAGAGGTGGGAAGGGGCCAGCGTGTCTACGCAGGTAGTATCCCACACTAATACCCTCCCAGCTAACAAATAATTATATTAATTCTGTGACAATAGGTTAATCATATAGATATACAAATTCGGGTATGTTATGAACCAGTGAATGGGCAGCAGTATCCTTGTAAGTACGCGTGATAGTTTTACCGTAAAATGTACCACAAAAGTGTCCTGACTTTGGGATAGTGTATAAATAAAATAAATAAATAAATATCTTGGGACATCTTACACAAATCGACCTAGTCCCACGGTAAGCTCAATTAAGGCTTGTGATGTGGGTACCAGGCGACGATATATATAATAGATAGATACATATAGATACTTAAATACATAGACAGCTTTGACCAAAGAACAAACATTTGTGATAAATAAACACACAAAGAATGCCCTCGCCGGGATTCGAACCCGGAACCTCCAGCTTCGTAGGCAGGGTCACTACCAACTAGGCTACGGAGGCTGATAGGTAATAACTGGATACCTATACTCCTGTAGGCTTATGGTCCCGTGTTTAATCGTTTGTATGTACACACTACACACGCGGTTAGAGGCACACTCTCAGCGGGCGGTAATGTCGGGTCCAAATCACGCGTAGTTGCATGACGTTGAATAATTCAGACACGTATACTGGTCTGAGTTCAATGCGGTACCACTGCGAAAAAATCTTCCAGTTAAACGAACTTATTTACAGATGTCTCCTTTTCCTGAATAAGAATCGATTGCAAAAAAAAAAAACATAGTTAAAGGCGTTTAATGAAAATAAGAATGTCATAACCAGTGATCGGTTTTTTGGATTCACCCACGCGGGATATCGCGTATGAAAAATTACGGGTGTGGGTATAAAAAAAAACTATTATATAACATTATTAACAGTAATTAACATGGCAAATTGCATGGAAATACGTGTAAATAATTAAAGTTTATTTTTCAAGTTACTATAGGAGACCCGTCGGGGGAATCCAAAAAATCTATCACTGGTCATAACTTTTGAGATACGAAGCTAAATTATGCGTAACAACTTTTGAGAGTGAAAAAGGGCAACAAATTCTAATTTTATGTGTGCGATCTACAAAACGCACTAACATTTTTTAAATTTCCCACCTTTTCTATACTTTTGTAACATAAATGACGCAATCGTTATTTTTATGGGCCTCACTGAAAATCAGCCTTGCGGAGTGTGCCCTGCGGTGCACTACGAGGCAAGCTGAGAGCAGACTCTTTGGCACAACTTTGATATCGTTGTATTTAATGTAATGTAATTTTGAGTTATGTTTTGTGATATTAAATTTATTTTATTTTATTTCATTCATTTCTTTTTAAATAATCGATTCGTTGCGTGTTCCATTTTCAAAAACTTCTATCTATGGCGGTGAACAATTTTTTCATAATACGCCAATCGTGCCTTACGCCATAGAATATGATGACACGCCTATCGTGTCATACACCATTCGTTAAAAACATTCATGACATGCCTGGCGTGTCATCCACACTGAAATGTTAACCATTTAACCTTAACTTTGTACAATATTTCTGCAACCGACCATTTCTCACTTTGGGCAGCTATTTTCAACTGAACGATTTCGTCTGAATTAGTCTTCCGTACGTTTTCACCTGTTGTTCACCGCATTTTGTTATTTATTCAGAGCGGTCGTCACCTAGGGACGAGGGTGTTCCGCTAATTTAAAAAGGTGATATGATGTTGCAAATGTAGTGTAGATACAGCTTTATAGATTGCCAGACAGACGTCTGAAACTGAGGGATGAAATGCCTGTCTGGAATATTTAGTTATTTGTTTAAAGAATTGTTTGCAATGTTTGTTGATTGTGCTAATATTGAGTCTGTATGTATTCTGAAATATTATAATGCTTTTTAGATAGAAAGGGTAAGCAGACATAATATATTTATGTAGGTACACATTCAAATTTATAATACCAATAATTTTGCTGGTGGTATTAGGACCTCGTGCAGGTTCCGCCCGGATAGCTACCACCGTCTTACCCGTTAACCTGCTGCTAAATAGCAGTGTTTGCACTGCTGTGTTCCGGTTTGGGGTTAAGTTAGCTGGTGTAATTACTGGCATATTCAGTATTCAGTATATTTATTGCTTTCACAGGTATACATGATAATACATTTTATTTGTTCAGCTATGAAACCCTGTAGGGCACTGCAACACAATACATTACAATTAATAAACTAAGTTACTTACATTATATAGTAGTATGTATTTTTTATGCATTTTTTAACATGTAACATATAATTCAAACTTATATCTATCTCTATATTAAATACTGTAAAATACACTACTTAATTATCTAAAAACTCCTGCAATGAATAATAACAGCTATCCACTAAATATTTTGTAAGTTTTGTATTAAACAGGGTGTTCGTCTGTTCATCTCTGATGTTCTTTGGTAGTTTATTAAATATAAACCTTTATACACATTACATGCGGAATAGAAGCATGCATTTTCAACTTTGATGAAGGTATTGGAATTCTGTCTCTAGGGCGTAGGTTACAATTAGTGGGCATAGATAGAGGCAAACCATCTAAGCCCTCAGGGTAGGCAGCGCATAGGCGATTTTTTGGTCACTATGTCCATGGGCCTCAGTTCCTGCTTTCTATCAGGGCCGAGAGCTCAGTTGTCTATCTTCGTCACATAAAAAAAATATAATAAAATTTGTGATCGGTTTTTTGGATTCCCTCGGCGGGTCTCTTATAGTAACTTGAAAAATAAACTTTGATTATTTATACGTATTTCCATGCAATGTTTCTTGGTGTGTGTAATATAATAGTATTTTTGTTTTTTATAGTCACACCCGTCATTTTTTATACGCGAATTCCCGCGAGGGAGAATCCAAAAAACCGATGACTGATAATAAGTTATTGTGTTGAGTGGAACGTATTGTGTGGTCGTGTGGTGACGGCAGTAAGAATACATTTGTCACCACCATAACTCTTCCCGCGGGTGTCGTAACGTAAGAGCCGACGAAGGGATTGAAGTGTCGTTGACCATTCGTGATAAATAGTAGGTAGATTTAAAAAAATAAATAAAAAATAAATAATTATCTTGGGACATCTTACATAAATCAACCTAGTCCCACGGTAAGCTCAATTAAGGCTTGTGATGTGGGTACCAAGCGACGATATATATAATAGATATATACATATAGATACTTAAATACATAGACAGCCATGACCAAGGAACAAATATTTGTGATAAATAAATACACAAATAATGCCCTCGCCGGGATTCGAACCCGGAACCTCCAGCTTCGTAGGCAGGGTCACTACCAACTAGGCTACAGAGGCTGACATTGATGATGGACAGCAGCGTTATCATAGTGGACACATTACTGCGATTGCCAATATACTTGCCTAGCGTGGCGATTATGGGCATTTACCTCCTAATATGTCTATATGCATAATAGTGATTAGGAGAGATCTTCGTCCAGCAGTGGACTGTGATAGGCTGATGATTTATGTGTGTTTTGTTGTGGACCAAGTCAAATAATTTTATTTAATATTTTTAATTTTTACTTTTGTAAGTAATTAATAATGAATCTCTAATAATTTAGTACTAACTACCTCAAAAAAATAAGAATAAGAAATATTTATTAGCACAAAACAATATTTGCTTGCACATTAAAACACAATTTATGTACCTATTTATTAATAATATTAAAAGATGTAGTATTATAAAATACCTGCTATAAATCATGAGGTTATATCATGTTCATATACCTACCAACATACAAGAAATAAACTCACTTACAGAATAAAAATATTGGTCGCCTTTTCTCACTGCCGTAACTCGTTACACACATTTTAACTCCGTAACAAAGAATCATTTCAAAAATTTTGCTTTCATTAAAATCTTTTAACTATGCCGTGTGGTGACGGCAGTAAGAATACATTTGTCACCACCCCAACTCCTCCTGCGGGTGTCGTAAGAGTCGACTAAGGGATTGAAGTGTCACTGACCAATATTTGATAAAAGATTGATGATGGGCAGCAACATCATCATAGTGGACACATTACTGCGATCGCCAATCCGCTTGCCCAGCGTGGCGATTATGGGTATTTACCTTCTAATGCGTTTATATGCATAGTTAATAGGAGAGGCCTACGTCCAGCAGTGGACTATCATAGGCCGATGATGATGGATGATGATGATGTTTTTTTGCCAATAGACCCTCCTCCTTTGTTAAAGTTGGTAAAAAACACACTTACCAAATGAAGAAGCCAAAAAACTTCGCCATCTTATTACTCCAAGGCGGTTCAAACTGCATTTTAGCGTTATAGAGAACAGCCTGCATCTATCTCGTTTCAGCGCAAGCGCAAGAGTGGGACAGACGCAGTGCGCTTGACCTATGCGCTCGCGATTTTGGTAGTTCGGTTTAAGGCGCGCGGGAGTGCTTGGATTCCTTAATCTTTTTTAAGGCCTAATATTAATTCTATAATACGATAAAAATTGTGTTAATGAAATAAGTCAAGGGCATAAATATGTATACACTATTTTATGTGATTCTGTTATAATAAGGTGCAAAAGTGTATACATATTTTTGCCCTTAGCTGTACGTGTTATAAAATGCAGCTCCTGGATAATAAATGCTGAAAATAACCCTTTACACCCGGGTTGATACGATCGATAGTAAATTGTCAATAAAAAAAGTCAATGGAGTTCATTGTAAAGTTAGCAAATCGCAACTTTTTGGTTGCAAAGGGATAAGATTTAAAACACGGATGCAATACTTTGCTAAAGTCGAAAAAAAACAAAATGCTGTCCAACCAGCTTGTTACTAGAAAAAGGGAGCAAATTAAAAAAATGGAAAGTGTTGGTTGTCCAAAAAAATTTGAATGTTGATTTTTTGCCTTTTTCTACTGAGAAGTTTATTAGGAAGAGTATAGTTGTATATTAAATCTCTTTAGTTAAGCTGTACGCATTATATTCTGGCCTGTCAGTACCAGCCTGTCAAAAAACAGGCCGTTAGTGCAAAAAATGTATACCTACTTAAATTTGTCGCCGTTTTTGTTTTGTATAATACTCTACTTTTTAGGGTTCCGTAGCCAAAATAGCAAAACTGGAACCCTTATAGATTCGTCATGTCCATCTGTCCGTCGGTCCGTGTAATTTTTTATGATAAATTTATAATGGTACGGAACCCTTCGCGCGCGAGTGCGACTCGCACTTGGCCGGTTTTCTAAATGTAAAACGTTGCTAAGCAACTAAATAAAAAATAAGTGCATTTGAATCGTAATAGGAATCCTGAATTCACAACAGCCAAATTGAAATGGAAAACGTATGAAATAGTCAAAAAGAATGCATTCAGACTGCCGTATGCATTTACCGCGTACATTTTCTCAGGAGTGTTGCCGCTTTATTATTTACCACGTGTGTCATTTTACCGTTGCATGTGGGAGTGTTTCTCCATTAGTATATGGATTATGCAAAAGCACGTTTTCCTTTATGCATTGCATTTGGTTCTTTAGAATAACTACTAAAATAATAATACGTTAAAGATTAACGCTTCAACGTTTGTTAACGTGAATCAGGGTTGAGCAAAAAGTATTCTGATTACTTCTGAAAATTACATACAAAAGTAATCGGAAAGAGTAATCGGATTACTTTTTGTGTAACTCTGACGTGAATGTACTTTAATGTATGTGGAAAATTTAAACTAAAAATACAGAAAATTAAGCTTAAAATGGTTTGTTTAGAGGATACATAGTCTTTACTATTGGGGATCTAGATATATTATCATCCTCACTATATTATCAGACGCTATCTTGGTCGCCTGGTTCTCTCGACTCTCTTATAGGCGCTTACAAAATTTCCTCCCGCTCTATACCGATCTTGCTCTGTCTCTTTTGCTCCATCTCCTGGACTATAGTAAGATTGCGTTTCTGTATCTCAACGAAGATCTGCTATGTAAGCTTATAATCTTACAGAATGTGTGTATTAGGTACATATTTGGTCTCCGCAAATATGATCATATTTCTAGCTTTCAGTCTCAACTCGGCTGGCTTTCGATCCGCCAGCGCAGAGATGTGCATTGTGCATATTCTATCGTTGCTTTATAACTTACTTTTTAACCCTACTTCTCCACCGTATCTAACTGAGAGATTTAGCTATCTAGTGATCACCGCTAACGTTCAAATCATAATCTCATCCTCTATACCCCCTAACAAGATGCAATCGTATGCTAGATCTTATTTAATAATATAACTACTCATTTAGGTATCAAAGGGACCTAACATTACGTAGCTATACTCTGTTTGGTTTGGTGTTTGGGTTACCTATCATAAAGTCGAAAATTGTGATGTCGAATATTAGTATCCCGAAAACGTTTCCCATTTTATTAATTGGCCTAAATTTTGTTTGCCCGAAAGTACGTTTCCCTGCTTATTATTTACCCCCTTTTTCAATTAGCAGCAATTTTATTTCGCTTATGATTCGAATCAACACTCGTAAAAATTCCGAAGTATCATTTGCCAACTACTTTTTTTGGCATAAAGTATTTTGACCGAAGTATTATTTCCCCCCCTATCAAACAATCGAATTCATTATTTCGAATAAACACTTGTTAAAATCCCGAAGTATTATTTGCCAACTACTTTTTGTGGCGTCAAGTATTCAGACCGAGATATTAATTTTCCCCTTATATCAAAAGACTAAGACTCCAAAAGCAAAAAAAAGCAAAGCTCCCGCCTTAGTCTTTTAACCTAACCTATCCGACTCGGATCTGCCCCGGGAGGGGGTCTATATCGGGTGGCATAATGTTTTTATTCCGAAAAATTTGTCGCATAATAACTTTACGCCGAAAAATGAATGGCATAAACATTGTTGCGCATATTTTTGTTATGCCGAAATTGTTAATCCTAACTTGGTTGTTCCTAAATATTGTTTGTCCTAATGATTTTCGTGTCTTATGTATATGTATCGAAAAATTATTGTGCATAATGGTGATGTTTCTACTATTTAATGTACTAAAAGTAATTACCTACCTTTAACTAACTTTAAAAATATTAATAACTAACTTTAAAGGGCGAATTATTTGGTAATACTTAACTATTACTAAATAATTCGCCCTGTTGTCCAAAGAATTTAAGTGAGCAATTTTGACCTGGGAACCGGTCGACGAAGCCCCGCTGCGCGGGGCTTCTAATTCCGCTCTAAGGGATAAAAGGTACCTAACGAACCTATCCAGGTTAACGTAGGGGAGGTTCAGATTATTTCTTTTTTAATGCCCCCCTGGTGGGGGGCTTCGCCCCCCCCGTCCCCCCTTTTTTTGGTTTTGTAAGTATGAGGATGTGTAAACAATTGATTAAAAATACTTAAGTATTTAAAGACTACGCCATTCACTCCGCCCTAGCTTCGAAACCTAACCAATCCACGTCGGTTTTACCCTGGTTTACTTGAACATTTTTTTAACCAATCACCCAGTTGTTCAAATGTTTTGCATGTTTGTTATTAAAATGCCTTTTTGAATGAAATTTCGGACATGATAAAAGTAGGCGCAGTGAAAATTGACAGTTCGAGTAGTAGGGAAAATAATATTTATTACAATGAACATTAGGATTAAAAATGATATTTCAATTACACGTAGCATCGACATAGCATCGATGGTAACCTATTGAAGTTTCGAAAATCCCTTATCCGATTTTCACTTGTCCGACAATCGTTCTTTTGGTTATTGATATAAGGGAAAATTACTTTTCTGATTTATGAAAAGGTGGTTACCAAATCGATTGTCAAATAAAAATGTTGGCAACCGTTGTTCTGGTTACTGATATGAGGTAAAATGACATTTCGATTTCGCTTAGCATCGGATTTATGAAAACATGGTTAACAAATCGGTTGTCAAATAATAAATTTGGCAACCGTTCTTCTGGTTATCGAAATTCGGGAAAATGTTGATGTGGGATAGAAAACGAGGACCATTTCAAAAAATATGGTAAACAATGTACATGGATTATAAAAATTCGAGGAACCGTTTTCGGACAAGTGAAAATCGGACAAAGGATTTTCGAAAGTTCAATAGGTTACCAAAAAAAGGTAAACAATCTTGCAGTATCTTTTTATTGAAAACTACGAGTAGAAAATAAGTTTTAGCAAATAAACATAATATAACAAGGAAATACAGTGATTTACATTGTTTTTGATTAATTAAGTACCTAGTTTGGATTTTTATATGCATCTTTCAATAAAAAGATACTGCATGATTGTTTACCTTTTTTTAAACACCAAACCAAACAGAGTATAATATGTGTTGTGGCAGTACCATTAAATAGTCGAACCATTATTATTATTCTGAAATGTGAACACACATATATAGTTATTATTCAAAGGCATTTTGCACAATAAAATAGAACAATTTATCACTCGCAAGGATAGGCCGGGTATTAATGATTCAAAGCTAATTGTACCTCGAACAATAGCGTCAATCTACAATATTATGACTATGTATAACTCAGTTCCCTGTCTCTACCACTACTCACCAGTAAATAAATAAATATAAATAAATATCTTGGGACATCTTACACAAATCGACCTAGTCCCACGGTAAGCTCAATTAAGGCTTGTGATGTGGGTACCATCATCATAAACTTAAGAGCTAGGCTCTTGTCGGTGGAGCAATTTCCACGCTTCTCTTTCCTGGGCTTTCTCCTTGACTGCTTGATACGATACCACGTGCACCTTTTCTTTTATTTGGTCCATATAGGCCCTCCTTGGTCTTCCTCTCTGTCTCCTTCCCTCAACTTTTCCTTCTATTATAATCTTTAGATACTCGTCGTGTCGTAACAAGTGTCCAATACCATGTGTACCATGTGGGTACCAGGCGACGATATACATAATAGTACTAATGCGATTCAGTTTGGGTGGAAAAGGACAGTGATATTCGCCTCGTATAGACTCGTATAGGGTGACTTCAATAGGAATATATTTGTCACCACCCCAACTCCTCATGCGGGTGTCGTAATAGTCGACTAAGGGATTGAAGTGTCACTGACCGTTCTACAATTGATGATGGGCAGTAGCGTCATCATAGCGGATACATTACTGCGATCGCCAATCCGCTTGCCCAGCGTTATGGGTATTTACCTCCTAATGCTAGACGCATAGTTAATAGGAGAGGCCTACGCCCAGCAGTGGACTATCATAGGCTGATAATGATGAAAACAAATGAAACTGAACCGTATTAGTACGTCATAACCGCCTGGCCGGGATTTGAACCCGGAACCTCTAGCTTCATAGGCCCCTGCCTACCAACTATCGTTACCAACTAGGCTACAGAGGCTGAAAATAATGCTTTTCTTAGTATAAAATATAATGTCGTTACTGGTGTTGCTCCCCCTAAGGGTTGCTAAGACTGTCTTCTATCATCATAAGACAAGTCATTAGTAAGGGAAATTTGCTGTAATTATATCAATTTAATTACAACTCATCATAGTTTGAGAAGTAGCAGTGGGCGGGGGCGCATTGCGTGTAGAACCGATGGCCGTTGGGACGGGAAGGTTCTCAAGTGGCGGTCACGTACCGGAAGGCGCAGCGTGGGTAGGCCCCCCATAAGGTGGACTGATGACTTGGTGAAGGTTGCAGGAGTCTTCATAGACTAAATGAAAGGTACGGTACAGTGTACAGTCTACCAATTGGGACCCCACGCTGCTAAGGAACTATGTCTAAGTGACGTTTTAAATCAGATTATAAAACATCGCTTACAACTTTTCATTGTGACATGGTTCTAGGGTGGCCTAGTAGCATAGAGTTCCAATCGGTTGTATGTACATTCGACGTCAAAGATATAAATACGGTTTACGTTCCAAAGATATCTTTACACGACTCTATTGCCTTGACATTAAGGTCATGTATCTAAATATATTTTTGGCACCTAAACCGTAATCATATCTTTGACGTCGACTATACAGTTAAGAGTCAAAATTTTACCAATTATTTTACGACTTATTCTATTGCAGTTTATTTACACATTACAGTCTAAAAGAGGTAACATAAATTTCTTACGTAAGTAAATTAAAATTCAGGTTATACTTAACAGTAAAAACAAATAATTTTTGCATCCACTCTCTCCCACTCGGCAATACATTACACCCGAAATCTATATATTGTATGTTCCTATCCTCTAGTACTTACGAAAAATGATTGCCTCGCACACACATAAACACACACACACATATACACACAGACGCACACACAAACACTACCCACACAGATGCATTTTACTAACACAGAAGCAATGTATGCAGTAATAATTATACCCGGAAAAAGATTGCGTATTTTACTGATTCGCAAGTTGCCTTACATGGTTTCCCAATTGGTTAGTCTTTTTTTGTTACATTTGCTTTAAATCAAATTAATAAAATAAAATCAATCCATTCAATAAATGAAATGCAAACTAAACAATAAAACATGATTTTCACGTTTGTCAACCTCCGTAGCCTTTGGTAGTGACCCTGCCTGGGTGAATATCGGAGCGTTTCAACCGTTTAATTTTTATGGCATCATTTTTACCGCAGTTTATATGCATTACAATGTTGTCATTTGAAGGAGGTACGGTGCCTTATACATATCACGAAGTATAACATTGAGACGTTTAGAAACTTTGGCAAAAATTATGCCACCAAAATTAGGCGGTTGAAACGCTCAGATATTCACCCGCCTACAAAGATAGAGGTTCCGGGTCCGAATCCCGGCGAGGGTATTATTTCTATTGTCACTAATATTTGATCTATATGTATCTATCTATTATTGTATCGTTGTTTGGTACCGACATCACAAGCCTTAATTGACCTTACCGTGGGACTAGGTCGATTTGTGTAAGATGTCCTTAGATATTTTTTTTATTTACATGGTTGTTTGAGCTTATACAATAATTAATTAGTACTAAAAATTTCGAACATTTCATTTCGTTGCCGCCAAAATATATGAAAAAATGTTCATCATCATCATCATCATCATGTCAGCCGAAAGACGTCCACTGTTGAACATAGGCCTCCCCCAAAGATTGCCTCAATGACCGGTCCTGTGCCACCCGCATCCAGCGGACTCCTGCGACCTTCACCAGGTCAAAAAATGAAATGAATGAAAAAATGTTAACAGAATGAAAAAAACCTTGAAAAAGAAGGAAATCATATAAAAATACCTGTTACAAAAAAGGGTCTTTGAAAAAATTGGACCATCTACTGCTAACATATACAGAATTCGACTCGTTACTTAACGAGCACTAAAACTATCCCATTTACATCTTTCAGTAAGCTTCCCGTTTTCCGGGAATCCAGGATTCTGGAACGTTAGCGGGATTTAATGCGATTCGGATGGGGGTCCCACAAGGACGCGTAATGGTGCCTTGATGTTTCGTTATGTTTGTTATCTGAGAAAGGAAACTTAGTATAATAGTCCATAGCATTTTCTAGTATTATAAAGAACAGCGTAAGATGTGCTAGAACAATTTGAACATGTGTTTCAACACTTTCAACAGAGCCACAGATCTTTAAATATGTACTAAATGGATAAAATAGTACATTACAAGTGCGAAAAACATGAAATTCGAACGATGTTTTAAATCGACACGAGTTGCGAATTTCCTTTTCGCACGTGTCTCGTACGACGCTTTTTAGTACAGATGGCCCTCCGAAGTTTTGGACTTGACGTAAAATGAGCCACTTTGCGCACTAGCGCCTAAAAAAGGCACCAACTCTACTAAAAAACGTATTTTTGTGCAGTAAAATACTACGCTGCAATAGACACAGACTAGGTACTCAGTCCATTTCCATTTAAGCTGACTTCTTAATTATGGCAACTACATCAATAATTATGGGTTTTCTACATATTGTGGTTTTTGCAGGTAGAAGACATGAAGTTACACGGCTACTTTCGCCGTAATTATATTTTGAATATTACTTAACGATTTGATTTAGAAAATCGTAAAGTGTAAAAAAAATACCTACCGTTTATCTGTAAAAACTTGACATCCAGTCTCTAAATTGAGAAAATCAATTAAATTTCGTATCCGTTAAAAATGTTACTTGTATGATCCAACGTGCAAATCCTACAAATATTTTGCCTACTGTTACAAACCACCGTAAAGTTTCAAGCATATTACCGATCCTTTCAAAACAAGAGAATTATGAGATTTACATAAGACTAGGGATCCGCCCCGGCTTTATACGGGTACAATATACGAAAACCTTCCTCTTGAATTACTATTATTATGTAAAAAAATCGTATCAAATTTTGTTGAATAGTTTCAAAGATTTCAGAATACATAGGGAATAGCGACAAAAAAGCGACTTCGTTTTATACTATGTAGTGATATCTACTTCGTTTTAAGTCGGAATATTGTAACTTCAAATACCTAACAGTTACGAATTACTTATTTATAAGATACTACTCCCTTTTGAGTCTGAATATTGAAACTGAAAATAAAAATTTTCACCTCACGGTTACGATTAACCAATATCCGCGCACCGTAATCTGGCGAATGTTTTGCACACACAAAATATTGCCAAAATTTCCCTTCGCCCTTCTGTGTGTGTGGATGCGCCTGGGCAGCCACCGTGCGCGTGTGTGTGCGCGTGAGCCGGTTCGCGTTCAAGTACATTTAGGGTAGCTATACTACTTTTAATGCTTGGAGAATTTCGGGGTTACAGCACTTGCTACATCTGTCGAATATTGCGAGGATAGGTTTTGAACATCGTCAACGAATTTAAGGATTAATTCAATTGTCCTTTTTATTACTCGTCAGCCCCCGTAGTCTTGTTGGTAGTGACCCGGCCTACGAAGCTGGATGTTCTGGGTTCGAGTCCTGACGAGGGCATCATTTGTTTATTTATTTATCACAAATATTTGTTCCTTGGCCATGGCAGTCTATGTATACACGGTGGAATTTAATCGGTGAACAGGAACCCATTTTTCTAACTCAGTAATCGATGGCGGTCACGTTTATGTAGTACTTAAGTGGAACCAAGTTTTTTTTTAGCATAATTTTTTTTATGTTGAAATTAAAATTTATTGTCACCCTACTAAAGGTTTAGTCTGAAAAGTTTAATACCTCTTTTCAAACTATCAGCCATAGAAACTTAAAACATAAATGAGCAATAACCACTCACATGCTTTAATTTTTGCGATAGAGACTCTATTCCTATGTAAAATAAGAGCGATGCATGGCTGATAGTTTGAAAAGAGGTATTAAACTTTTCAGACTAAACCATTAGTCAAAGTCAAAGTCAAATAATTCTTTATTCAAATTGGAATAGCAACAAACTCTTTTGAATCGTCTAGATATGAAAACTACTTCCGGTTCGAACCCTACACCGCTGACCCAAGAAGAACCGGTAAGAAACTTGGCGGGAATTATTTTTTCAAACAATGATGGTACATCTTACAACTAACATGCATTAAAAAAAATACATAAAATTGATTTTAAATAAACAGAAATATAATAATAATAACAAGAGATGTAAAGTCTCTAAAAGTCACAACATTTATAAGTAATAATTTATAGAGAAGTAAGGTTTCTCTCCGAATAGGTATATAATAATAACATTATATAATGCACGTTTGGAGATGTATAGGGTCTCCAAGCGTAAATTATCGTAATTGAATGTCATGACTTTAACAAACTAATAATTAAATCCTAAATTACTCCCACGGTGTTTCATCATTCACGTAGTCTTGTGTACTATAATAAGCTTTAGATATAAGTTTACGCTTTACAAAATGCTTAAATTTGTTGACTGAAAATTCAGTAACATTTACTGGAAGTTTATTATAAAATCTTACACAATTACCCATGAATGATTTCCTAATTTTATGGAGCCGAGTGGCGGGTACTGCGAGCTTATGTTTGTTTCTAGTATTAATATTATGTATGTCACAGTTTTTCCTAAAATTCATAATATTTTTATGTACATACATAATATTCTCATAGATGTATTGAGAATATTTATATATTATTAGTAGGATGACAATAAATTTTAATTAAAGTTTAATTACAACATAAAAATTTGTTATGCTAAAAAAAAAACTTGGTTCCACTTAAGTACTACATAAACGTGACCGCCATCGATTACTGAATTAGAAAAATGGGTTCCTGTTCACCGATTAAATTCCACCGTGTATAAATATTTACATATATCTATCTATTATATATAATATTATATCGTCGTTTGGTAGCCTTAATTGAGCTTATCGTGGGACTGTGTCGATTTGTGTAAGATGCTCCACGATATTTATATTTATTACTGTGGCTATCTACACCCTAACGGCAATATTTTCCAAAAGCATTGTTATAATTTTGTGAGAATTAAATCTCGACTTTTACGTAAGTTTTTGGAAAACCCATTTTGCATTTAACTTACAACGTTTTGTGAAAGCCAGATATGCATTTTATTAATACAATAGGTACAATCTCAAAGCCAGGGAACTCAAAGAAAACAGAGAGTTGGTCATTAAATTACTTTATATTTATTTGGTAGCGTTTGAGACACAAAAATAGTACATAAGTACTCCATTTATTTTAGGACTATAAAGTATACAGAATGGTTTGATTGGTATCCTGTACATAGTTAAATAACCTGTTTAAACACCTTGCCAGTTCTAAAATGCAAAAAATAATGTAAAGAAATAACCAGGCAAAAGTTTGCAAAGTCAATTTAAAGGTAAACAAGCGGGTAACGAAATTGTTCGCGTTGCAGGAATAATTTTCATGCACATACATATTTCATGCGTACATAACCTCAAATAAGAAGAATCAAAATCGTTTAGAATCTTTTAAAGCGGGATTTAAAATCTCGCTTTCATAGCTTCGAAATTGTAAGAAATAGGTACTTATATAAGTTAATACAATGTGCCCATGAGGAAAGGGAAAAAATTCATCAACGGATTTCTGACCTTTGAATTTAAAAATGTCATATATGAAGTTTTCTGGATTCAGTCTATTTGAAGAGAAAATTAGTTTTTTTCTTTTAACCGTTTTAGACTGTTACTCTATGATAAACTCATTTTAGGAAACGATTTTGTCACCATGTTGTCTTAAGTCTTGTTACATATATTTTTTTACAGATTTGTCCAAAGCTCGTTTAACATTTTTTGCTTCTTTTAGTCTCAGGAAATGCTGTTAGAATTTTCCTTTTCCTCATGGGAACCTTGTATAGGTAAATCAGAAAAGAAAAACTCGCATGTGGCGAGAAGCAAATACCTTTGCCCTTGGATTACATCATCATCAACCTATCTCAGTCCACTACACTCAGGCCTCTCCTATTAACTATGCGTAATACGCGTTAGGAGGTAAATGCCCATAATCGCCACGCTGGGTAGGCGGCTTGGCGATCGCATTAATGTGTCCTTTATGATGACGCTGCTGCCCATCAACAATCTTCTATCAAAATGGTCAGTCACACCTCATTCCCCTACACGACTCTTACGACACTTACGGGAAGAGTTGGGTTGGTGACAAATGTATTCTTACTACTGTACCACAAGGCAATCATCACAGAGTAGGGAATATTTAATATTGTCTTAGTGTTTAGTTTTCTGTTTATTATAGAATTAAATGATATCAAAATAAATATTTAAGAGACCATTCATACAGGGTGGAAAGGGACGACGTTCCATCCCGCTACCGACCGATTCTACCAACCATTACGATGAACTTTCAGTATGGGACCAACATCGAAATATTAAAAAAAAAATTAACCCCTCATACAAAGTGAGTGATTAGTTAGAGTTCAATAGTATGGAAAAGTAAATTTTCCATGCACGCTTTCGATGTTGGTCCCATACTGAAAGTTCATCGTAATGGTTGATAGACTCGGTCGGTAGCGGGATGGAACGTCGTCCCTTTCCACCCTGTATAACAAACGTGTTTTTTGCCATATAAATAACAGAAACCTCGTGGCAAGACGTTCAAAAAATTACAGAACCGTACGAAACGTCTCATGCGTAGCAATATACAAGTTGCAGAACATTTTCAAAATTGCGGAAATCTACTCGGCAATTTCCGAGAATTTTCATGAGAATTTAAGAGTAACTTCTCATTGAGAATGTTTCCACGAGAACTTATAAAAAAGCGTTATGAAGAATATTATTTTTCACATTTGAGTAAACAAGGCATAATATACGTTAAAAGGCATGTACATATAGAACGGTTTTGGCACGATTAGATTGCTTGTAAAATTAAAATTGCCGGGAACATTCTCTATAAAAGTTTCGCAACTTATGAAACTTCTCCTCGGTACATTGCTACTCATGCGCGAGTCCGATTTGCATTCGACTGATTTTTCAATTACCAATATTTATAGGTATTTACATTCAAATGTCAGCCTCCGTAGCCTAGTCGGTAGTGACCCTGCCTACGAAGCTGGAGGTTCCGGGTTCGAATCCCGGCGAGGGCATTCTTTGTGTATTTATTTATCACAAAAGTTTGTTCCTTGGTCATGGCTGACTATGTATTTAAGTATCTATATGTATCTATCTATTATATATATCGTCGCCTGGTACCCACATCACAAGCCTTAATTGAGCTTACCGTGGGACTAGGTCGATTTATGTAAGATGTCCCAAGATATTTATTTATTTATTATTATTTATTAAATGTGAAAAACAATTTTGATTAAAAATACAACTTCATTCTGATAAAGAGAGTTGCACATTTGCAATCACGGCCAACATGAGGTTATAATATTAAATCCATTTAGCCCCGGGGCTCACTTACCGTCAACAGCCTGTTTGAGTACTCGTTGAATTTAAGTAAGCTTTGCGGGGAGATATAAAAGAAATACCGCGGGGAAGATGGATCCTTTTTAAATAAGGAATGGAAATAAAAAAAACGACTTCAACCGATTTTTCCAAGATCCTATGATCAGCCCCCGATTTGGTGCAACGGGAGCATCTCGGGTTATAGAAGATTTCTTTTGATAATCGGTTCACTGTTCTAGAAAATATCCAGTAAAAACACAAAAAAAAACGAGTCGAATCGAGACCCAGCTTCATTTTTTAAAGGTTTTTGAACGTCAAAATTCGTGGCTATGCTCTCAACGTTTCGCTTATTATATTTGAGAAGTCGTGTACAGTTTATCGTAATTTTATACAGGCAGTATCTCACATGTGTTGATAAAATGTAATAAACGTTATTTGAAGTAATAATGTTTAAGTAATTTATGTTGGTACTAAAATAATGATAACGCTCCGATGAGTGTTGCTTTACCTGCTGTATAAATTACGGAGAGATGATATAACGCTCTTTTAAACTTTGGAATAAAGGTATTATAGTAAAATATTGTTTCCGGTAAGAAATAACCTTATGTAACTTATTCGTAAAACTATTATTTACTTACGTAACTTAATTTTTTTGGTAAAACCTACAATTTTGATGCTATTATCATTCATAATCAATTACTCATTCATCTAAATGATTTCATGGAAAGGTACTGGGTTAAAACTTGTACTCGCTTTTACGGTACTTCGCCATTTTCACATAAAAGTTAAATAATTTACGATATTTTGCTTCGTAAAAGCTAATGCAGCTGCCGTTTATACTCACGGTCAAATAAAACAGGTTTTATTATTCATAGAAAACACTGCAATAAAGCTGATTAAAAACAGATTTTAAAACAGTTGATACGATAGGTGGAATCAAGTTTAACATCAGATTGTTTTTTTTTTCTTAGGTATTTATAATAGAAAGAGCGATTTTTTCCAAATAATGTCTAAATTGAATTGTAAAGTCTTATTATCGATTTGATTTGTCAAATTTATAGTATTACTTAAGTATTATACTTTTGTTTGTACCGCATTTTCAAAAAGATCTCGTAGTAATAAAATCCTGTAATTATTACGAATATTAGGGTCAGTTTACACTAGGGATACAAAAATGGCCGCGAGCTTCTGAATCGCATCGCATTCGATTGAGTAATAAAAGCACAGTTTTAAAAGCAATAAAAGGCGGCAATGTGATTTTACCGCACAAGGCCTTCAAGGCGGCTCGGAATTAAACGTACTGCTCGATGTAAAATATTATTGATACGAATGAGTTTTGGATTGATCAAATCGTTTAAATTAAAACCTATAGTTATGTTATTACAACATGTACTTTTATTATTTGTTCTGAATTGTCTTTGAGGTACAATAAAGAGTTATTGTATTAGTAATTTTGCTGAAAAAGAAATGTTTTATTATATTGACAGTTTAGAAATGAGTTTAGAAATATAATAAATATGACGTTAAGACTATCGGAACAATGGTTGGTCTTACCCTCATATTAATACGGATCAATTTATAACTATCAAAAGCTTATTCTTCGAAATCTGCAACTATAGTTAACCGATTTTTAGTTCGATTCCGAGTTCTAACTTTCTTGGTGTTTTGTTTGAAACGCATCACCTGAGTATTAGTCTCATATAGTGATATATAAAATGTATTTTGAGATTTATAAATTATTTAACCCGGCATAATATTCTTATAAACCCAATCATCCATGTGCCACTGTCGCATTTTCAACTCCATTGGGCGGCACTATAGGTAGAAGGAGATCTGAAATTAGATCAAAGTCTAGACGAGCTCACCTTCGTAATAGAAGCCTAAATTCAGTGGAGTGGGAAGTTATAGATGGAGCTAGCTTAGCAAAAAATGTAGGGATAGTGGAAAAACGGGGAATTTTCGCAGTTATTCCCTATGACTTTGGAAAAGATTACTTATAATAAACATCTTGGGATATCTTACACAAATCGACCTAGCCCCTTGGTAAGCTCAGTTAAAGCTTGTGATGTAGGTACCAAGCGACGATATACAGGGTGTTTGGTTAGCGGTGTCGGAGCTTTTAAGGGCTTAAACTACAATCAATTTCATAGATAAATTACCAAACAATTTTTTTTTGTGCCAACGATAATTAAATGGCGGCCATTTTAAAATTTCAAACAGACGAATACGGGCGCACGTGATATTTCTGGAATTATACGTTTGTTATCGGTCCTATCCTTGCAAAAAAAATCTCGTTAGAGAGTTCATTAGATAAGCAAACTAATTAAGATAATCATTTGACTCAACTATTTGAACAACAAGGCAAAAAAAAATTTTTTAACTAAAAATAGTAAAAAATTCACCTTAATTTTTCAATTAATTTAATTTTGCATGAAAACTAGGTCGTTAAGATAGGTTTTTCGTGTTTGTGGTTTAGCGTGGCAATTATGGGCAAATACCTTCTTATGCCTACATTACGCATAGTTAATAGGAGAAGCCTACGTCCAGCAGTGGACTGAGATAGGCTTATGATGTGAATTAATATTTAGTAGCATAAAACAATTGATTCAATAGAGTTTTATTTCATAAAGGCTTTCAAATGAAATTCTACGGTAAGTCTCAACAAGCAGCACTTATGTTAATGTGTAAGATTATATTTATTCAAAAATATACCGACATACTTCCAAAAAGTCAGCCTGATTAGTATGAAAGTACGATCGAATACCTAAAACTCGGCATATAACCCGAATCACATAGTACTTTCAAAACCTGAAATACCGTTAGGTCCGACAAAGATGCTGTGGTTTCACTACAACTTCCCATTACATCTCCCAACGAACTCTTTCCACCTTAACCCAAAGTGACAAGGTTGAAAATAAAGTTTTTAGAATTGATTGGATGGCAAATGTAAGTTGGCTGTACTTGATTCGAAGTGCAAATGGGGTCCGAGACAATACGAAGGTTTCTGTATTCTGAGTCATGGGTATTTGGAAAATAATAACGTGTTTTCTATAGTCGCAGAAAAACGTATAATGCAAGGTTAGACTTGAATCATTATTAAGTGTAAGTGGGTCGCTCTTTGTGTGATATGTTGTGAAATGGCTTTACTGAATTACTGTTGTGTGACATGATTTTCTTCGAATTTCAAATGAACGTTTGTAGGTATATTTTTTTATGACTCCTCTCAAAATATATTATTTTATGAAACATTTTATTTTATTTTTGAAAAGTCTAAAGTTTATATTCATTTAATTGTTTTTTTAAGACTAATGCACCTTGTAAATTTTTCACATTTGACTTTGATGTAATTTAAACCACTTGTACATATTTTTCTTTCCAAGTGCGAAATCGAATGAAAAACTCCAAAGGGCATTTTTCCGAGCATTTCAACCGCCGTGACTTTGATGGCAGCCTTATCACAAATGAATCCCGTGAGAGATGCAAGAACTTTTGGGTATATTGGTAGACGTAGTTGACAACTATCAAAATATCCAAAAATGTAAATTGGGTAATAATGTTGCCACCAAAGTCACGGCGGTTGAAACGCTCGAAGAAATTTCAGGAATGAAATTCGTCGGCAACATTATTACCCGATTTCCGTGGGTATCTCATACATTTTTGGATATCTTGATAGTTGTCAACTACGTCTACCAATATACCCAAAAGTTCTAGCATCTCTCACGGGATTCGTGTGATAAGGCGGCCACCGAAGTTGGTTTAAACGCTCGAAGAAATTTCCCAAATATCCCATAACCCTTATACGACGATGGTATTTAAAAACCGCACCTTCGTAAGTAATACTTGAGTTCAACATTAACCAACCAAGTCAAACGAAATCCTTTTGGCGAAAACCGTACTAACAGCATACTTAACTGAGCATTTTTATACTCCCTTTGGGTTAAGGTTCATGCATTGTCAGTTATCTGAGTTGACGTCGGTACGAGTGGTTCTCGATGCTATTATATCGTTCTAGAATCTTGGTGATACAGGCATGAGAACGATTTTTCTTCGTTGAATAACTGAATCTGAATATGAAATAGCTAATGAAGCAATAATGGTATATTCTCGAGCTTTACTGATTTTATTGAAGTGGCCGCCATACAAGGTATAATGATGTCGTAAGCGTCATTCATGTAATACACCCCTGTTACGGATGAAAATGAGATAAGTAAAGAATAAATATAATAAAAAGAAAGGGGCGAATTTTATTGCTCCAAAAATTTAATAACTATGAATTAAATTAATTAAATCTAAACCTGATTTAACAAGCAACATCCCTATATAAATAAAAAAAAACTTATTATTACATTTAAAAAAGCATTAATAATACAGATTGCATTGATCTGAGAAATTGAATTGTATGTTGAGCTGTAGTGGCCGAGTGGTTTAGCCATCAGCCGCGAAAGCTAAGGACGTGGGTACAAATCTCATCTCTGGCGTTGGTAAACTTCAGTATTTTTTTATTTGGTATATGACATCTAATATTTATAATTTATGTATAGTGTTACTATTATTTTTAATTTATATATAGTGTTACTATTATGACATTTGTCACCACCCCAACTCCTCCTGCGGGTGTCGTAAGAGTCGACTAAGGGATTGAAGTGTCACTTACCATTCTGCAAGATTGATGATGGGCGGCAGCGTCATCATAGTGGACACATTACTGCGATCGCCAATCCGCTTGCCCAGCGTGGCGATTATGGGCATTTACCTCCTAATGCGTCTATACGCATAGTTAATAGGAGAGGCCTACGTCCAGCAGTGGACTAACATAGGCTGATGATGTGATGATGATGATGATGTTTTACTATTATTAATACAAAAAAAATCTGTAAAAAAAATAGGTTATTCCACAAAAAAATATAATTAAAAATTATTGCCTAAGCCCCGATCTGGATCCAGTCTTGATTGTCCAAAAGTCTCCATCACGCTCGCTTCATTATCACGCTGTACGGCAATGGATACTTGGAGACTTCAAGAATAAAGGAATACTGGGAAAAATAAAACTACGAGAACAATAAAGTTGATTAATAAAGTAAACATAAACATAGTTATTCATGCTACGTGACGAGTCATGATAAATGAGAGCAGACAAAGGACAAATAATTTTGCTACCGCTGCTGCTGGTTCAATCATTTCGTAACATAATGTAGGTAATTATTATTATATTTTTGTGGAAGATCTGAAATTGGTACAAATATACGTATATTGTTATTAATCAATAAAATCTAAATATAGGATTTTTTTAATAAAGTGGGGATATGTTTTTTATTTTTCTGTTATCATATATTATAGTGTATAGGGGTATCATTGAATATGACTTTCAAAAATAATAAGGGTCCCAAAAGGTTTTTACTTAAGTAAATTTTGATTCAGAGATAACAACGCTAAAATAAAAAAAATTGCCCTCCTCTATCTTTTGTGTCCAAAAAATATGAAAATAATCATAAATAATGGGGCTAAGTAATAGAAAACTTTAAAATAAAACTATTTCGAACATAATTGGCTCAGTCGCTTTTGAACAATTACGGAACCCTACACTGAGCATGGCCCGACATACTCTTGGTCGGTTTTTTGAATTAGAATTGCATCGCTACCGGGTAGGGCATGCGATTTCGGGATTCTTTAGTATGTAATCACGGGATTTGACATTAAAAATCCCGTGAGAGAGATTTGCATGCCCGTTGTTACTCATGTACGAATGTTACTCGTCATTGTCTTACATAACTCGGCTTTATTTTATTAGTCTGTAGTAATAAACCCCTTAAGTCCCTTGTGGCTAGAGGTCCTCATTAGGGGCCTGTACCATGTGTACTCAGGATTACAACGTATCACGCGGCACCCGCCATTAGTCAATCATCTGAGTACACAACCCTTTGGCCTTTTAACAGAATTTGGTCGTTATGTGGGTATTAAGTGAAAATACGGGATTGCTGGGGTCTTACAACTAATATTACAAGCGGAAATCTCTTTTCTATCTCTCTTACTAGAAAGAGACTTCCGCTTGTATAATTCATCATCATCATCATCATCATCAGCCTATTAAAGTCCACTGCAGGACGTAGGCCTCTCCTAGTAACTAACTATGCGTACAGACGCATTAGGAGGTAAATGCCCAAAATCGCCACGCTGGGCAAGCGGATTGGCGATCGCAGTAATGTGTCCACTATGATGACGCTGCTGTCCATCATCAATCTTTTATCAAATAATGGTCAGTGACACTTCAATCCCTTAGTCGACTCTAACGACACCCGCAGGAGGAGTTGGGGTGGTGACATATATTTTTACTGCCGTCACCACACGGCCAGTTGTATAATTAGTTGTAATTAATGTAGACCTTCAAGTCAAGGGTGAATAAGCACCTTCCGGGCGAACTCACTCCATCGTAGACCGCGTCTCGGCCCTCGGCTAGTCTGTAGCCATGAGTAAGCCCATAGCAAGAAATAAATGTGCTCAAGAGCTTCATGAGCTTATTCCGCCATCCCCATTTTACCATCGAAATTCTAGACGCACCCTTACTTCCACCCTTACTTGGTAGATATTCCATTGGTTCGTACAAAGCGCTTTGCGTCTTCTTTCCTCATGCGTACTGCCAAGGAGTGGAATTGCTGCCGGCGTCTATATTTCCGAGATCATATAACCCGTCAACCTTTAAAGTCAAGGGTGAATAGGCACCTTCTGGGCAAACTCACTCCATCGTAGGCCACGGCTCTGCCCTTGGCTAGTCTGTGGCCATGAGTAGGCCTATTTCAAATAAAAAAATAAATAAAAAAAAAACGAAAATTCGTTATGCAATATGCCCCTGGTTGGGAATTTGTATTTAGGACAAAGGAACCATTCAATGGCCACATTTTAAAAACCTATATCAAGATCCAATATCGAAAAAGATCATTCACTTCATGAACATTACATAATTACTAAATTATAAAAAAATCCGACTTCAAATGATTTCTCCAAGATCCTATCATTAGACCCCGACTAGCATAGATAGAGGCAATCCATCTAAGTCCTCAGGGTAGGCAGCACATAGGCGATTTTTTGGTCCTACCACGAAAAACGAAATTCATAAATTTCGAGAATTTGTCTCTCTCACTCTAATGACGCCTTCGTTGGAGTGACAGAGAAAAATCCTCGAAATTTACGAACTTCGATTTTCGCGGTAGTAGGCTAGTTCCTGCTTTCCATCAGGTGGGCTGAGAGCTCAGTGGTCTACCTTCCTCGCATAAAAAAAAACTTGGTCCCAACGGGACTACATCGGAGTACATCTTCCATTCGATAAAAAAAATTGGATATTGGTTCACGATTCTCAAAGATATCGAGTAATACATACATAAAAAAAAATCAAATTGAGAACCACCTCCTTTTTTCAAGTCGGTTAAAAAGGGTCACGAATATTTAATGAATTGTGTCGATACTTGCTGAACAGTTGCTCCCATTGCCTGATATTACAAAGTAATAATATTACAAGGTCAAGAGCCTAATTTAGTGAAGTCCTAATGTTTATCAGAATTTTAAAAGCCACCTGCTAATTAACTATATATATCCTTATAGCTTAGTACATCTTTCCAGTATAATATGACCTCTAGGTTCCTTAAGATTATATATGGACAGGGTTTAACTTTACACTTATTATATCCCTATAGCTTAGTACATATCTCCAGTATAATATGACCTCTAAGCTCCTTATATTTATATATAGACAGGGTTCAGTTTTACACTAGTATAAAATGGTGGAGGTGTAGGAATCCGATCAACCCTGCAGATGTTCGAAAGTTGACAGCAGTTGCATCGGAACGGCCTCATTTTCTCGTGACACGGTGAGACACGTTGTATAATTTATACTGTAATAATTGATTTGCTAAGATACGTGTGTAGGTATATTAAGAGTGAATATAATCTGACAGGTGACTTCCGTCAGTATAACTAAATATTGAAGTCGTTGAGAGGTATACCAAACTCATTAGTATCCGATGTGTGATCTATTAAAGTAAACATAAACATAGTTATTCATGCTACGTGACGAATCATGATAAATGAGAGCAGACAAAGGACAAATAATTTTGTTACCGTTGCTGCTATCTTTTCGTAACATAATATACTAATAATATATGTACTCCTTGACAATCACGGGCTTACGAATCCCGGTTTTTTTATATACCTAAATGCACGAAGATATAGTCCGTCAGTATAACTAAATATTGAAGTCGTGAGTATTATATTGAGAGGCATACCAAGCTCATTAGTATCCGATGTGTGATCTATTACATATTGTAGATTTATTTTAAGTATTGGTACAAGTGGAACTTCCTCCCGCGGACGGTCCGTCTGTGGAATGAGCTCCCTGCCGAGGTTTTCCCGTTGGACTACAGTATGGGGTTCTTCAAAAGAGGAGTGTACAAGTTCTTATTCGGTCGGCAACGCGCATGTGACACCCCTGGGGTTGCAAGCGCCCATAGGCTACGGTGACTGCTTTCCATCAGGCGGGCCGTATGCTTGTTTGCCACCGACGTGGTATAAAAAAAAAAGTATTTCCATTTCGGGGCAGCAGAACCAAAGTAAATAATATAGCTCTCCGAAGCGCTAAACTGATTTGGCAGTGGGCGAAGCACATTACGCGTATAACCGATGGCCGTTGGGGCGGAAAGGTTCTCGAGTGGCTGCCACGTACTGGAAGTTGCAGTGTATATAGGCCCTCCACAAGGTGGACTGATGACTTGGTGAAGGTCGCAGGAGTCCGCTAGATGCGGGTGGTATACGACCGGTCATTGTGGCAATCTTTGGGGGAGGTCTATGTTTAGCAGTGCTTTCGGCTGATATGATGATGATGATTGATACAAGAAATTAAGTGTTTTGGGTGCTATTAAGATCTGATACTGAGTATTGAACTAATGACGTTTTGAAAGAGCTTGTTAGACATAATGCTTTCACAAAGATTCGATTGAGTATCGGACTTCAAATTACGATATTGATAAATTAGCGGAAACATAAAAATAATATTATATGTTATGCCTGCGTTAATGAACACATAATAATTAAAAGCATTCGCCCATATAATTATTAATTACCCTGGATATCTGCACTGGCATCATTAAAAAGTTTTGCATATAATTCAATTTTTGATTCTCCTTTTCAATTCCAGGAAGTTTTTACTAACTTTTTCAACACTGTTCTCGGAAATTAATTAGTTTCTGTTTTTGCAATGAAATATGAAATTGAAAGGAACGTATTTTTTTAAGCTTCCAATTATTTAACTCCCTTAGGTACTGCTATGCTCTTCTCTTATTCACACATTCGACGCTGCGTTCGTCAACGAGCTCGACGTCGAGACAGCCTTGTCTAAAATCCTAGCTGTTTGATTTGACATTAGGAATCGAGGCTGTGAGCGAGGTTGTGGGCGAGTTCGTCGCTGTTTTTCGTTAGAGAATACGAAGTTCGTACATTAAACGTCAAACTCTCGACGCAGTGTAGTTCCAGCTCACGCTGCATTCGTCGCCGAGCGCTAGTGTCGTTTAAAGTACATTAGTGAATACCATTTTTAGGCTCGACGCTGCCGAAGCGCTGACACAGCGCTGACAGCAAGGCAGTTTCCTTAGTGAATAACACTGCTGGTCTCACCGCGAGCTACTAAGCTATAAACTATGGGCTATAAACACGAACCATTGCTTTTTTATTTACACGGGAGTCCGTATCTTTTGTTCGTGTTTATAGACCATAGGTCATAGCGTAGTAGCTCGCAGTGAGACCAGTGCCTAAGACTCAGCTTCATGTGGCAATTTGTAGGTACAAAATTGCAACGCTACTTGTCCAAAAGTCACACTCGCGTCATTACCTACCACGCTGTAGGGATTTTTGAACAAGCTAGGATCCAGATCCAGTACATAATTTGACATAATATATACGACGTGACCAAAAAATAAGTGCTTGCCGGTTGCTTGTGAGCTTTTGGGACTCAAAATAACCCCTAGGGGCTTTTTGACTATTTCAGAAGGGCTGATATTTTTTTGAACTTGCATTAAATATGTGTGCTACCATTAAGAGTATTAAGTACTACCTACTTCTTATAGCTACTACTAGTTTTGATACAAACTAATTTCCAAAACAATCTCCTAGGCGTCTATTCTGTGTTCCAAAACCTCACGTGATACAATACTTATTTTTTGGCCATTGTATATTTATATATTCGTGATTAGATATATATTATGATGATTGTTTGATATACTATTTCCATAATATTATAAATTCTTAGTATAATATTGGTATTTATTTTCAAAACTACAATTTATGTACATAGATTAAATCTAACAAATCTACTTAGCCTAACCTATATCTAAGATTGGCCCTTGTGGCATTGTACCAAGGATGCTGGCGGCATTTCCTCGCTGTATCGCAATACTGATGCGTTTTGCGACGAGTCGCTAGCTCTTCGGTCTTTAGTTACGTCAATCAGACGTTTCGCGATCTCAGCAAACAATTTGCGTGTTCTGGGGCCCCATAAACGTAAAGTTTCTACGCCAAACGGTACAAAATCGTATTATAAATAAATAAATATCTTACACAAATCGACCTAGTCTCACGGTAACGTCAATTAAGGTTTGTTATGTGGGTGGGTGGTACCAAGCGACGATATTAATAGATAGATACATATACAAGGTGCCCACGAGGAAAGGGAAACATTTTAACAGCATATTCCTTAGACTAAAAGAAGCAAAAAATGTTAAATGAATTTTGGTCAAATCTGCAAAAAAATATTTTTTTTTTTTAGTTTTTTTTTGATGTTTTGAATGCCTTTATTGGTAGTTCTATGCGATTATTCAGTCGCAACAATCAAGTCATTACCATTCCCAAATTATTGACGAACTGCGTATAAATAGTGGAGTCATTTTCGATTATCTTGTAGCAGACGCATGTTTGTCTGCTATTCTGGCATAATAGTCTCGTTTGCTTTTATAAAACGGTAAATAAAGTGGTGATGGCAATGAACAAAAAAAACGCATAACAAAATCGCATAGAAACACCGTTATACACAAAAAAGGATTTTATTAATCAAACTATCGCAAAAAATGCACTTTAAAGTTTTTTTTTTACATTTGCTAGGTAATTCAAAATATTTTTGTTCATTTGATTTCTGTCAATTAAGTGTGATAAGACTAAGACAACACGGTAACAAAATCGTTTCCTAAAATGCGTTTATCTTAGCGTAACGGTCTAAAAAGGTTTTAAGTAAAAAACATTTTTTTTCTTAAAATAGACTGAACCCAGAAAACTTCAGATGACATTTTTTACTTCAAATTTGGTCAGAAATCCGCTGTTGAATTTTTTCCCCTTCCTCGCGGGCACCCTGTAGATAGGTAGTTAAATATATAGACAGCCACGACCAAGGAACAAATATTTGTGATAAATAAATAGGTACACAAATAATGACCTCGCCGGGATTCGAACCCGGAACCTCCAGCTTTGTAGGCAGGGTCACTACCAACTAGGCTACGGAGGCTGACAATGATTATGTTATTTATTAAAATTGATAATTTTTATACATGGTCTCAGAGTTTATTACGCAAATTAAATTCCAATATAATACACGTAATAAAAAATCCAAGCATGAATACGGAAAAATAAAGATATAAGCTCCAGTTTTGTACAATGAGTTTTCCTCGACTATGATCGTCACGGCTGAACAAATCTTCCTTTTTCAGCTCTATTCAATGCTCTTACCATAAGTTCGCCGCGTAAAGGTGCATTCAGACGCTATTCTAACCTCCCACTCTACGAAATTCGATCGTTACACTAAACGTGATTGGTTGGTTTCGTAGAACGGGGGATAGAACAGCGAATGCCCTTTTGGTTTGAACGCACCTTTAAAAAGTAACGTTATGTTTGCGTATTCGATTTTGGAGCATCTCATAGGCTGTCCCGTACAAACACGTGTATATTCCCATAATTTGAGTTTTCTCTTGAGTTATTAGTTATTACATTTATTTTGAGCAATTTTTGACTCCTCTGGTCAAGAAAGAGAACTTCGAAAACCCACAATTTAGAGAAAAACTGTGTTCATACGGGACAATGGTGGACTTCTTCGTGGAATGCCCCTTTTGCTGTTCATCTCGTTCGTACTGTGCTACTATTTGTTTATGTATACATACTTTCTCGATACTTATAAGATGAATTGTAGACATATTTTTGTGGAACAACAGAACTAGCAAGTCATGACTAAAAACCCCCTTTTTCCGGACATTTTTGGCGGTTAAATGAATCCAAATTTTTTGTTGGTTTTGTGTAAGTACAATAAAGAATTTAAGAATTTACGTATTACTTACGTGCCGCTCCCGCTAATATTATCTACAGTGTGTAAATCTAATACAGGCGATAAATTAAACCATGCATGGGATTCATTAGTATAATCATGGACTACGAGGTTTTTTTTTAAGTTACACTTAATTATAACCCCACAGATTTTATTTAACGGTTTTCTGTGCAGCAGTGTAAGTACAAACATTTGTTGATATTGATATGGCAGTTATGTCATCTGCTTTTGAAATTAGCTCTCAACCAGCGTTTAACTTGAGTGTGTTGCTCTACATTGTGCGCTGAATTATTTTATGTGGATAATTTTATTGCTTTAATTTTAAATAAAAGACCGAAGAGCTGGCGACTTCCTCGCACAACGCATTAGTATTGCGATACAGCGAGGAAATACCGCCAGCATACTCGGTACAATGCCACAAGGGCCAATCTTAGATATAGGTTAGGTTAAGTAGATTAGTTAGATTTAATCTATGTACATAAATTGTAGTTTTGAAAATAAATATATAAAAATAAAAGTTATCTAAATGTACTTATTATGTCTTAAACTCACCCCCTTTAAGAGCTTCGCCCATATTAAACTTACACTCTGTATACTTACCCAGTAAGCCACCCATAAAGTTAGGAAATCATAGGGGATATGTATCACTGTTGCTCTAACGAAGGCAACATCAGTGAAAGAGATAGATCCAAAAAATATACGATGTTCAAAGATCAGAGTAGAGCTATAAGGGTGCAGCTCCACTGACGCGGAGCGGAGCGGAGCTGTGGCAGCTCGGCCAATGAGACCGCATCACAGTGTTTCGAATTCGAATTTGAAGAATGGAATTGGTCAATTTTGCACAGCTCCGCGTCAATGGAGCTGCACCCTTAGAGCTTATTTTAATTTTATACAACTGAGCATAAACCCGACTAGGGGTCCATTAACTGATACCTCGAAAGCCCTTACATAATCTGTCCTTTTCACTTGACCGCCGTGTGAAAGAGTCGTTATGGAAATCGGTTCCAAAAATCAGTTTAGCAGCGTCCTAATGAGAGAAAGCGTTCTTCGAAGCAGTTGCCAGTTAAGTGATAAAGATATTATGTCGTGAGAGAATATAATAATAATATATTCCTGTGCATGCAGAAGCAAGGTAATATATTTTTTGCGAGTTTATTATATATTATGGTTATTTTATTGCATAACAGCCTTTTTAATAGCAGTCGGGTTTCAATCGCGTACACTTACAATTCATGTGTGTATTGTGTGTCTATCCGCGACTATGTGGGCTTAAACCGCTCGTTTTAACTACTATGATGATATGATAGTATTTTATACTTAAAACATCACCTAGGCATACATAAGTCCAGTGTGAGGGGGGGGGCAAGTACCCCCATTGCTCCAGTGTCGCGGCTAAACAATAATCCTGCCTAATGCCCAAAAATAGATATTGTAAAATAAAACTATGAAAACGGATAAACTCGCGTATAATAACTAATTTTAACTTCATTCCGACGTTTCGAAAGTGATACGCGAGTTTATCCGTTTTCATAGTTTTATTTCATGAGTAATCCTCGCGGTAACCGAATAAAATATAGATATTGTAATTAGAATTGAAAAAAAAAATGTTAGTTGTTAAGTTATTCCATTAGTATGTATAATTCTAGTTTTAACATAGTGTTTGCTCTTATATTTGTCTTTGCTGTGCATGCCTGTTTTGGATGGCATTTTGTTAAAAACCAGTTCTTTACTGTATATTGTTAATCTTTGTACTGAATGTTGTCTGTTTGGTGTGCCTAATAAATAAAATAAAATAAAAATCCAGTCAAAATTACCTTACTACTTCAAAATGTTGCGGAAAATTCGAGGTTGCTAAGGCTCAAATGAGATTAAGCCTAAATTTAGCACATTTTATGACGATATAATCCGAGAATAGGTGTCAATAGACCTTCAGAGGGCAATGGATCCTCGGGCAGCCAATGAACCATCACGCGTTGAGGCGTCTTCTCGTTTAGTTTTATTATCAACTAACATTTTATTAGTATAACTTAATAGGGGATACTTAATACTTATGTAAGTTGCAATTATTGAGCACCCAATATTTCGGCGCTGTTGCAATAGTACATTAAGCATCAAGGGAGGTAAGTACGGAATTACTAACGAGAGTGTTAGAAGCTCGACGCCGTAGGCGGAGGGCTTTTAATGACTCGATTTAGTATTCCGCTTACCGACCGTGATGCATACAATGTTTTTCATCACACTTGCCGACAAAAAAATAAGTTTTAAGACAAAATATATCATTAAAGGACGTACTGACATTTATTTCTATTACTCCCTAGGGAATTTCACTTTTCTATTACTCCCGCTACGCATGCAAGCAATGGCGCGCTTAGACAGAAAGTGTGATGAAAATGTGATTTTCACGGATAGGTCTGCCAACACACCGCAGCGATTTACCCTCTTTCTGTGACCATGTTATCATAAAACTAACTTTTTGACCGCCGTAGCTCAGTAGTGACCCTGCCTGCGAATCTATAGGTCTTGGGTTGGGGTATCTCCTTGTGTATAATTAAAGAAAAAAAATTTTACTATCATGGTTGTTTTCAGTGTACAGGATGATTTTTGGGTCGTGTAGCAGGAGCAATATTTCACACTTTGTATGTACCGGGTGTACTAAAACTATTAGACATGGAATGTACCTTAAATATGGTAGATAGGGCACTTTGCTGAAATAACAGAATTTCTGGGTGGCCTAGGGTTTTCAGGGTAAAATAAATATACAGTGCTTAGCCAGGAACTACTAGTTATCTATAAAAATAGATTAATAAGATTCAAGAGAATCGTCGACAGTCAAATTGTGTTGTTGCAATTCCTATTTTGTGTTCTTGCAATCTATTTGCCTTTGCAAACATTTCTTGCAATTAATTTAAGCATTGTATTTGCTTTTCCTATCTGCAAACATACCTGGGACCTCGAAAACAATTAAGCGACAATAAATTCTCGAAGACGTACTTAAATGTTTAATTAAAGTGTACTTAATGTGCCACGTGGAGGCGACACTTCTTGTAAGCTCTGTGTCCATAGTTAAATACTTATTTAATACGAAGGTTTCGTTTTAATATATTGAATTATTACGATTCCGGGGCTAATTACAAAATTACAGAATACGTAAATCAATTATTCTTAACTAAATAAATAAATAAATATCTTGGGACATCTTACACAAACCAACCTAGTCCCACGGTAAGCTCAATTAAGGCTTGTGGTGTGGGTACCAGGCGACGATATATATAATAGATAGATACGTATAGATACTTAGATACATACACAGCCACGACCAAGGAACAAACATTTGTGTTAACTTGTTCAAACAATACATAGGTGTAATCAACTTGAAATAAAATCATGTTATATAAATGGCATGGGTTTAGCCCAGGCACTCATAGCAATGACACTCATTCTCAAATGTCTAGGTCGGAATTTAACTACCTACCGTAGCTGATTTTTTTCCAATGGAATTTCAGTTCTAATATTTCTATGAATATATCACTTTTTTAGTGTCACATCGTCGGCTACGGCAATGAGATCTAGACATTCGAGAATGGCCGAAAAGCAGAACATTCTCGTAACTGCTCAAATTTACTGCAATTTTTCAGATGCATGTTTCCATTGAGGTAATTTTATTTTAAATTAAGGATTTGAGTTTCACACTAAGTAGTGACTACTGACTTTATCAACTCGTAGATATCACCGGTGACCAGAGAGCTGGCTATTACCTCGACCAGCGAATAGCAATTGCTATTCAGCGAGGTGATTCCGCCAGCCTTCTGGGCACCCTACCACCAGGCACGGAGCCTATTTTATTTGTTAATTTATTTTTTTTATTTATTTTTTACATGTGGATTACAATCTTAGAAAATAGTAATTGTCCTACAAAACTCTTCATAGTTTGACTGTAGGATCCCAGTCAATATTTGTTGATATGTAGTTTTTGTTCAGATAGTTTTATTTCCTTAGTGTTAGTTTATTTTATTCTATTTTTTCTTGTATATTTACTTAAATAAAATTACCCTCATTACCTAAGTGCTGCTGAAATTGGTCCTAGACCGACCATACACGGACCGATTCAAGTTGTCCGTCCCACATTTTCTGTACCCATCACGATTTTCTGTACCCTTTTTCGAATGACGTATTGAAACTTATTCAAAAATCCTCCGTAAGTTTAGGTGCTTTACATCATTATCTTACCTCTTTTCCAAGTTTTTAAGATTTAAACTAACAGATGGCTGAGATGTCTACTAGATAATTAATTTTAAGTGATTCAACTATTCGTTTCGCCTTTTGTTTTATTGTAAATCTCTCACAAACATTAATTGGCTTCAGTGCCGAGGTGTGTTTTTGAGATGAATTAATGAAAAGGGTAGTTAATGGAATTCTATTGTAGGAATAGTGAAAGGAATGGACTCTAATAATTTCTAGAACATTTTCCCTCTTCTTTATATAATTCTTGACAGTAGTTTTGTCTATTTCTAGAGTTATAAGCGTACGGCAAGAAGCTTCTGTAGTTTATGGGTGCCTGAATGAAACTGTGATGTACGTACGTAGCAAATACTTTCATAACAAGGTAATTCTCTATCCAAGACTGTCCCAGGTTTTTTTGTAATTTTTCATACAATGTGTGGAATAGGCTGGACGCGGGTGGCACAGGACCGGTCATTGTGGAAATCTTTGGGGGAGGATTATGTTCAACAGTGGATGTCTTTCGGCTAACATGATGATGATGATGCCTACATACTCCATATGTTAGTTAATAAGTTAGCTTAATGTTTCATAGTGTTTAAGCAATTTTTTTACTCTTCTTGTAACTATAATATATCATGTGTTTTTTTGGGCAATAAATAAGTTTTGAATTTGAATTTGTTTTGAATTTGATGATGATGTGGAATAAACCTGTACTATGGGGAATTTACCGAAAAAGGTCACAAATCCATCCACATCACAAGTCTTAATTAAGCTAACCGTGGGATTAGGCCGATTTGTGTAAGACCCCATGATATTTATTATCTATTTATACATAAATTTAGTTAAACAAGGAAGTTTCTGAATACCCACTGGTCTGTCCCCAAAATTGCCTCACGAAGACCCATAAACAGTTTTATGTATTTTTTATGAGTGATATTATCTCTAGTCGCGTCGTAAAAGGTTTCTCGTAATTCTAATTTGAGGAACTGGTACTTGTATAAAGGCTTGGGAGGAATACAACAATTTAAGTATTTGGCAGAGACATTCAAATGATAAGTTTTATGAAGAACCGACATCAATGAGCACTGCAATAGCCAGGCGTGAATCCAGGACTTCGTTGAGGCGTGAAAAAGAAATACAAGTGCACCGGATTTTTTTATATACTGAGTCGAAACAGTAACTAAAAGCGTGACAGAGTGGAACAAGACAACGAAACGAATTTTGACCCAAATATACATTCTTCATTCAAGCTTTTATCGCTGACTGCTAGACATCTCTCTTTTCACTTATGCGTGTGGACGCATTAGGATAGAATGCTCATAATCACCACGCTGGGCAAGCGGGCTGGCGATCGCAGTAGAGTATCCACTATGATGATGCTGCTGCCCATCATCAATTTTCATTAAACGAGCAGCCAGTGATAGTTCATTTCCTTAGTCAACTCTTACGACACCCACAGGATGAGTTTCAGGTTAGAAATATGGATTTCATGTATGGCAAATAAAATATACGACTGTGACTTTGACTATGACTATTCGTACTGGTGACGACGAATCTGTCATTCTCAAACATTTATTACTTTTCGCTCATCGTATACGATTGCAGAAATGGCATCTTGGCTGGGCATGATGAATTATTTTGAACGGAATTACTGTTCCTTCTCATAGCAATATTTAGTTTTGGATTTTATTCTATTTGGTTTCTTCATTATTTAGGGCTCAGTAGCCAAAATAGCAAAAACGGAACCAGTTTCGCCATGTCCGTCTGTCCGTCTGTCCGCAGCATAGCTCAGTGGCCGTTAATACTAGAAATCTGCATTAATCATGCTAACAAAGTGGTACAATAAAAACTAGAAAAAACAATTTTTGTCGCGTTCCTCCCCAACTGGTGAAGTGGGGATGATTTTTTTATTTGATATAATCCTATAGTGCGGGATATCATTGAATAGGTCTCTTAAAAATAATAAGGGTCTTAAAATAACGTTTTGTTCTAAAGTCAATATTTTCGGAGATAATCGGTCCAGAAAAAAAATGGTGTCCCTCCCCCCTGTAACTTTTGATCCGTAGGTCCAATAAATGTGACAAAAATAATGAATAGTGGGCTTATAGAGTACTTTACAATAAAACCATTTCGAACGTAATCGGCCCAGAAATTTTTGAATAACTACGGAACCCTACAATAAGCATTGCCCGACATGCTCTTGGCTGGTTTTTTAAAATAGTTTTAGTCAACTTTATTGATCATTCTGAATGTAAACTTCACTACCTAGGTACTACATTTTAACCACTAAATCTGTTTAGAAAGTATACGCAAAATAATCAACTTAGGTCCACATATTGTTTGATGAGTGTTGTTCACCAGAAATTGAATTTTGCTCGTATACTAACCAATATAACTTCCCTAAAAGCATTTAAATATAATTGAAGTGTACGGGGCACGTTTTAGATGAAACTCTGAAAAGAACAGGCCAAGTGCGAGCCAGACTTGCGCACTGCTGGTTCCGTATCGCCACTTTTTTGCGGAGTTTTTTATTCGATTTTGTTTAAAGCTGCTAATAATATTTATGAGTTAGTTTTAATTTATATTCATAATTTTTAATTCATATATTATGTGATATGTTGTCTTAATAAACGTATTGTAAATAGCAATATTCATAATCGTCTCATAAATAAATGCAGTTGAGATGAAATTCGTATTTTATTTGTCACTTTGCCTTCATCTTTGTAAGAAACACAAACAAAATAAAATTACGTTTTTATGCAGGAGCTTTATGAAAAAGGTAATTACAAATCTATGACAATTTTCGGATTATTTTCCTACGTTATACAAAATACATTAAATTAACATTTGAATGATCAAAACAATGGCTTCCGGGCAAATTTTATGTTTATTAGTGAAAGTTTTCTTTAAGCGAAGTTTTATTATGTAATAGTACATTACTATAGAGGACGGGAAGCGAAGGGTTACAGGCCAAGTAGATATATAGTGCCTCCATTGCCCCCCCCCCCCCTGGATCCGCGCCTGGACAGACAAAAAAGTGCTTTAAATAGGGTAGTTTGGCCAGCTCAATGACCTTCCGTGAACTAAGATTATCTGGCCGAAAACCGCACAAATTAGCCTACAAGACTGTTAGTTTTTTCTTACGAACTGAGGAACCCTAAAAACGCAAATTTCGCTTCCCCTCGTTACTCTCCCCATTTATTTTTAAGCTCTATGCAAAATATGTCCGGAGCAGAGCCATATTTTGTTTCGTTACATTATTCCAATTTGTGTTTATCAAACTGTTGTTTTTCTTGATTTATGTTTCTATAGAAAATATTGTGAAAACATTGTATTGTGAATTCTGCAGAGAACGTTTTTCTACGTAATTTAACCAAACGCAATGTCTCAAATTCCATGCTACCGATTTATTGACAATTCTAACCACCTAAATTGAAATTTTTTTTTAGACAGATATCTAAATTTACTAAATTTAGTAAATTTCACTGTCGTCTCTCTTCATATTCTGTTTAGAACACAAAGTTTTCTCGTTCTTTTTATTATCTACGTACGGGTTATACGTATTCGAGTACATACATACATAAGTACTCTAATATTGGTTGCTAAAGTGGTACCTATAATTATAAACTAATAAATATTTATTAACATAGGTATCACCTTGAAAATCTTACGCAAATCAACCTAGTTCTAAGATAAGCTCAATTAAGGACTGTTTGGTGGATACTTAATGACGATGTATACATTATACCTAGATACTTAAATACGTATTAACGACGATCAAGACATAAATATTATAAAACACTATTTCAAAACAATTGTCCTCGAAATATCCGAAAATAAAATATCTCGTAGAATTAAATAAAGGAACTTGCAATATTTATCGTATTGCCGATTAAAATCCATAAACAACTTAACTAAGAGGGCCAGATTTTTGTAATTCAATATCCAACGAAACCAACAGCGCAAATTCGAATGCCTACAAAGTTGTGCTGAGTACAATGTCAACGGGCAGTAACCTAACTCCAAAACCGTCTATGCATTCCAAAACGTCTCAAGTCTTTATTGCATCCTGAAAGTATTTCTCCTTCCGTTTCTAGAATCACGACCGAAATAATCGCTAAAAGAATAACTAAGAAACCCACGCCAAAATAATAACTAACAAGAAAAAAACTAAGAAAGTTCCAAAAGCGCATCTGCGCGGGCGCAAGAGGGGTGAAGGGAGCGGGCGGGCGGGGCGGTTGCCAAAAATCTAGTCAAACTGGCTCGTATAGTGCAACGCACTTCGGCAATGGTGCGTGCGTCTAAGGGATGTATGGAGAGGCTGATGGTGATAATAATATTTGTGTGATAGTATTTTTATTAATCATCCAGACAAATGCTCGACATTTATGTTATATGAGGAGCTATTTTTGCGCGAATGACGTCTCTTCGTCGCGTAGCTATGGCGATTGGCTCTTGAAAAAGCTCCTCATATACCGAGCGAAACATGTCGATGTCGAGCTTTCGACTTAAACACTGGCTTGACTGGTTACCCTCGGGTAACCAGCGTGAAATATAATTTTAGTATGAATTAGTCTCATAAGTTTTGTGTTTAAATCTATCTAGACACTGCATGTGTCGAGAATTTGGAATTCTTTGTTGCGGACTGCCGTAGTTAGAAACCTTTTTTAAATAGTTCTGTATTTTAGCCCAGTCAAAGTTCATCACCATAGTCATCACTAGAGCTATTTTCCTTGTAAATTACGATATCTTCGAAGCATGTTTGTTAAGGTACTAAGAAACTAGTTATATTAGCTATGCTTAACAACGACAGTGCCTAGTTGTGAATTTATTGTTAAGAGGGTACTCAATTCATTGTATGAAATTCTAATTTACATATTTTCCATCATTATATTTATGCGTGATATTGATACATATGATAGCCATAAATTAATTACACTCTCGTTGCCAGTGAGGTTTTGGTGCGAAGAATAGGCCATGTGTGTTTAGTTCGGGTTTCAGAACTAGTAGTAGTAAGTATTATAGTAGGTATAGCGAAATATTTATGACGTTAAATTTTGTTTTCAAATCATTAAAGGCATTTAATTATGTAGAATCGATCCTATATTACTTTACAGCTTGCAGCACAATTTTAAGAATAAATTTTAATAAACATTCGAGGAATATTCTACTAATAACACACATAACCTAAGTAAATTTCATTCTCATTCCGCTATTTCTCATTTAGATTTGTGAGTTGTCACTGCCATGTACAGAACGTTAGTATTACCTAACATTTTCTATATATTTATATATGAACAGAAAGTTCGACTCAGGGACTACTTCACAAAACTTGGAACATGGCTGTGACACACCTATAAAAAGAAATAAGAAATACGCATTCAATGACACTACTTCTATGACCTTAAACTTGCTTCAGCCAGTTCTACCGCAGCTTTGAAAAAAAATTCATACTGCCACTCCGCGCCACCTCTGTCCAGCCGTTAGATAATCGTACATCGAGAAGTAGGTGCATCTAAAAAGTGCAACTCGATGCCGAAACTGCGAGCCGACGACCGGGCGACGACCCGGCTTCAGGCTAGGTGTTTGAGTGCCTTTTCGTTACCGTTGTGTGTGTGCGGATATGAGAAAATTATGTCTTGGGCGAATAGTGTGTGGGTGCTTGGGCGAAATAGGCGGTGACAAGGTTTGTTTTTACGAGATGGTTTTAGGTTTATATGGGGATTGGTTAAGGTGCGTTTAAACCAAAAGAGCATTCGCTGTTCTAGCGCCCGTTCTACGAAATCAACCAATCACGTTTTGTGTACCGATCGAATTTCGTAGAGTGGGAGGTTAGAACAGGGAATGCTCTTTTAGTTTGAACGCTCCTTTATTTGTAACAAGTAGAGTCTATGAGATAAACTAATGTTAGCAATTAATAGGGATGGTGACTGTAGTTAAAATAAATGATTTCATATTATGCACGATTTAATACACGAATAAATTATTACTGAAACGTAGATTGCAGTAATGTAGTACAGAACTTATTTTTAATAAATTGGAAATAATTTAACCTTAGGTCATTTGGTAGTAGGTATACAAACGTGAGGTTACTTTTGTGTATTTCATATAAAACTTCATAGTGGCGATCGTTTTGACAGTTCGAAAAAAGATGTTAATTTGACTTGCCACTTGCCATTCATATCATGCCTATTGCGAAAAATAGATTTTTGATCATGAATTTGCCTTTGTTAGTTTTAAAAGTAGTATATCTACCCACTAGTAGGTACTCGTATTCCTTATACTATAATGCTTAATAATAGTATTTTCAATCTTTCGTGAGACATAATAATTAAAATATAATTAAACGTTTAAATTCTGCATTTAGCCACTACACGCAACATGTTTCAGAGAGCCTAGGTCTCCGTTCCTAATAAATATTAGAAAAAAAAACTTTGAAATAAGTACGATATTTGAAAAAAAAATACATAGAAACAATCGACACTATTAATTATTATTATAGTAATTTTGATCATTGACACATCAAGAGATTGAAGTAGATAGTTAATTCGTAGATACGGGTGTTGATAAGTGGAACAATTTTTTTTGGTTTTATACCAATTTTTTTTGGTTTGTAATTGTTGAACGATAGTGAACTTCATATTTTAATGACAAACGGGTCTTAATCGCATGAACTTACGTTTAATTTTATACTGACGTTTCGGGCATGACGTTACACTGGTGGTCGCAGGTAGACAGGCACGTGGTGTTACTGAACTTCGTATTTTTTGAAGTTATATTGTGAAAATTTGCTGCAATAGATGGCAGTACCAGCTCTCTACCTATTGTAGAAAACTGAAAAGTATTCTGATAGGAGGTGCAGGCATGGATTGTTTGCTCTCAGAGTATGGTCAAAGGCGCCTAGCCTTTTAAGGGATTGCATATGAGAAAATTGACTGGTGGGTGCTAAGACCGAGTGGTCGAGCGGTGCAGGCATCAGCCACGAAAGCTGAGCACGTGGGTTTGATTTCCACCTCGGATGTTAGTGATCTTGGTAGTTTTCTCTGGTTTATGACATCCAATATTTATAATTCGTAATTTTTCTTTACCGCATGGCATCTAATATTTATAAGTTATAAATCTATAGATGTCTTATCTATGTAGATGTAAGTTGTGACGTATCATGTTTAACATCATTAAAGCATAAATATTAGATGTCATATACCAAAGAAAAACGACCAAGATCACCTACTGTCCGAGGTGGGGATCGAACCCAGTACTCAGCTTTCGCGGCTGAAGCCTGTACCCCTCGGCCAATCGGTCTTAGCAACCACCGGTCAAATTTCTCGGGTATATGCAATCCCTTACAACGCTAGGCGCCTTAGGTGACTACTAGAGAAAAATTAATAGTACAAATCAAAATATTTAGTTAATAAATAATTTGATTTTTGTTTTCGTAATACGATCATTAAAGCAGTTAAATATCCACAAAAACAATAATTAAACACACTTGGAATAAATAAGAGAAATATTGTCAGGCCGAAGCAGCCAAGCCAGTGTTAGTAGAGCCTCTCATCGATCCTTCAGGCGAGTCGGTTCTCGCTATCCTCACGGTTTGAGGGTCAATTGGTCGTGTCTCAGCCAAATAACATCCTTCAAATGTTGACGCGATTCAGAGGAAAATAGCGATTTAAAGATATTCCCCTTTATTCGTTAACGTCTCGGTCTTATGGAGATATTCGTAAGATCGGACGAGATAAACAATACTTATACTTAGCGGCTCGCTATCGCTGAAATATAATACCAACCACTATGATATACCTACAGCTCAGGTCAAAAGTATGAAAACAGCTTTAAATTGTTAACAAAAGCAATGCAATCATACGATTCATACGATTAATAGACTAAACGTTTTGTTTTCCAGTTTACAGGCACATTATTGACATTTTGCTTATAATATATTGTTAAGAGGTTTAGTACTCCTTGGGTGTAATCGAGTTTTTTTAAAAGATTGTTCTAAAGTTTGTAGAAGACAATATTTTGTTTTCACCTCATATTTACTATTTTCGGCCACCGAATCATACGGACCCCGAGACTCGGTGACCCAATAGCCGCACCACATGAAAATAATTTCGTTCTGGTCGTCATGAAGTCTAAAATACCCGATAATGTGTTAAGAAAAACATTGACAACATAAACAACCAATGCGAACATTGGGTCTGCAGGATCCAACAAAGAGTATTTTTATTTTTTATTTAAACTTTCATGATCATCACTCATTTTTAACGACAAACGGGAATTAATCGCGTAAGCTTACGTTTAATATTATCCTATCATTTCGGGTATGACGTTACACCCGTGTTCGCAGGAAGACTGGCAAGAAAATGTATCAATGCCTTCGAGCTGCGCGGGTTTTGCGAACTACTCGCACTTCGTTTAATTATTCACTTCTAGGCTAGGTTTGTCACTAAGCCACACAACACTCACAACATCCAATGGCTTCAAAATGGGTGTTTCACCACGCTTACATTTTGTAAATCACACGATTCCACACGGACAAGATCGCTTGCCTCTCATTTTGATTGAAATGTCGATGTAACTTAATTTCAACAGTTTTACGTACTTTTCGGCTATGACGAATACGTTATTAGAAACAAATATGCATTGAAAATCATAACTGCTGCGGATATAATCACATACTCGTACATTTAAACAAGAGCATACCCAACGGATCTTTTTCACCCGTTAACACACTAGGATATTATACACATAGTAGGTACATGTTGGATCTAAAATAAGACCCCATGTAGTACTCGGGGATTAAACCTTTAATCCCATAATGAAACGCTGTTCTCTCATGACCCGAGCGATTGAGTGGGCGAAGGTGAACGATTCGTCAATAGGTGCGCCAGTCATTAGCGGCTCCGAAAACGCAAACGGCACTTCTTTGTGTTGCAACTGGCCTTTTTTGGACAAGGCTGAGGTAGAGGGGCTATCAAATCATCAGCCTATCGCAGTCCACTGCTGGATGTAGGCCTCTCCTATTTACTGTGCGTACGGACGCATTAGGAGGTAAATGCCTCTAATTGTCACGCTGGGCAAGCGGATTCGCAATTAAAGTAATGTGGGATGATGACGCTGCTGCCCATAGCATCAATCTTTTATCAAGGAATGACATGAAACGCAATAAAACATTAGAATTTGAATTTGAATTTGACGTAGGCCTCTAACTTTATGGGTATAGACGCATAAAGAGATTTACCTCCTAGTAAATGCCACGCTGGGCAAGCGGATTGGCGATCGCAGTAATGTGTCCATTATGATAACGTTGCTGCCCATCAGCAATCTTTTATCAAGGAATGGTCAATGATACTTCAATCCCTTAGTCGACTCTTACGACTCCCACGGGAAGAGTTGGGTTGGTGACAAATGTGTTATTACTGCCGTCACCACACGGTCAGATTGATTTATTTAATCCCTTGGATGAAATGTTTAAACAATGTCATCAGAAGGTGTCGTTTTTAGGGATCCGTAGACAAAATGCCAAAAACAGAACTCGTATACATAGATTCGTCATGTCTCTATGATGTACTCGGAATTTATTAGTACTACAGCAATGAATAAGTATATGACATAAGGTTCACAATATTATATTGTTATATCCTTATGTAAGAACCGCTACAAAAATCGGGGTGAGGACTCTGAGGACCTACCCTCGATTTAAAAATGAGGTAAAATCTGATGCGTGAATTTAAAAATTAACGAATAAAAAGAAAAAAGCTAAAGTTTTAAGAAACTATTCAGTTTTATAATAATTTTAAGGTTTAAGTATATTAATATTATTTTTTGCATGGAAATCTAACCATCTCAATTTCACCAAGACGTATACGTAATGTAATTGGGCGTTTTCACAAACCGTTGTTGAAATCACCCAATTTTGTCAAGTTTAGTCTTATTCGACTCAGAATCACGAGCTCATTCGATTTTGTTACGAGAAAAAATTTACATATGTCCCATAATTTTCATACATTTTTTATTCCTTCTATTACGCTACCGCTTTTGAACATCAAATGGAAAAAACAGTATCGTTACGTAATGGAAAAAAACATTTTGGGTCATTTTTTTCTCCTATTAGAATCGATAAAGCTCGTGATCCTGAGTAGAACGAGCACAAATGAATTAAATAACAAGGTGATTTCAACAACGGTTTGTGAAAATGCCCAATTAATAACAATGAGTTCGAATGTACTTACCTATTTAAAAATATTATTGTAGTCACTTTTATCAGATGACCTAATCGTAATTATAAAAGGCTTTCAGCCTATACAGTGTGTAAATCTAATACGGGCGATCAATTAAACCAGGCATGCATTAGCGTAATCATGGATTACAAGGTTTTTAAAAGTTTAGCTGTCAACGAGTGTTTAACTCGCGTATGTTGCTTTACATTGCGCGCCGAATTATTTTGTATGGAAAATTTTATTGCTCTAATTTTAAGTAAAAGTTATTTGAATGTATTATGTCGTAAACTAACACCAGTTAAGAGCTTCGCCCGTATTAGACTTACATCCTGTATATTGATGGCAGCGCCAATGATCGTCATTTATTTTACTTGATAAATGACGGCCCACATTAAAACTTACGGCGGTATTCGTATGATACCAGTTCTGCCATCTTAATCTAAAATGGCAGAGGTCACATATGTATTCCAGTCACTTAACTCGTTTTGGTTGTGAATGAGTGTATTTGGGAGTAGAAATCAAGGGCTCTTTCAATGTATTAATGAGGCCTTTGCTTGAGTAACTGTAGGAGAGTAACACGAGTAAATTCAGTTTGAAATCGACGCATAAGGGTTGAAAATCAGATAATAAGACTTGACCGAATCAATACTCAAAAGATCCACTTTTGATTCTCATCATCACAATTTTGCTGCTGGTATCGTGATCTCATCATCATCAGCCTATGATAGTCTACTGCTGGACGTAGGCCTCTCCTATTATTAAATATGTGTATATATAGATAGACGCATTAGGAGGACGCATCAATTATCAAATAGTGGTCAGTGACACTTCAATCCCTTAGTCGACTCTTACGACATCCGAAGAAGGAGTTGGGGTAGTGACAAATGTATTCTTACTGCCGTCACCACACGGCTTAGTTGGGGTGCTGACAAATGTATTCTTACTGCCGTCACCACACGGCTTATCGTGATCTATCAGAATTTAATTTATGTGTAATTTTTGAATTCAAACTTTCGTGAGACACAACAACTATAAGTATAATTAACTGAACGCGTTCTCAGTGCTCGAAAATGCGATATGGAGACCTATACCCTCTTACCCCCTTCCCCCTACCCCCTTCGCCGTGTGGTGACTTCAATAAGAATACATTTGTCACCACCCCAACTCCTCCTGCGGGTGTCGTAAGAGTCGACTAAGGGATTGAAGTGTCACTGACCGTTATTTGATAAAAGATTGATGATGGGCAGCAGCGTCATCATAGCGGACACATTACTACGATCGCCAATCCGCTTGCCCAGCGTGGCGATTATGGGCATTTACCTCCTAATGCGTCTATACGCATAGTTAAAAGGGAATTGATTGAGGTGTCACTGACCGTTATTTGAAAAAAGATTGATGATGGGCAGCAGCGTTATCATAGTACACATATTACTGCGATCGCCAATCCGCTTACCCAGCGTGGCGATTATAGGTATTTACCTCTTAATGCGTTTCTACGCATAGTTAATAGGAGAGGCCTACGTCCAGCAGTGGACTATCATAGGCTGATGATGATGATGATGACCCCCTTATTCATAAACATCTCCTAACTTAAAAGCCGCTAAGTATTGTTTGTTCCTTTCAATCTTATCAATACGTCTGTATGAGCGAAAGTGACAAAGGATACTTAGCGACTTGCTAAGTAAGGAAATACGTTTATAAATACTAGGGAAATACGTTTATAAATACTAGGCTCTGCGAAACACGTCACACGGTGACTAAATACGCGCCAGTTTAATCGTTCAATTATATTTTCACAAACTTGCAATGATATAGTTATGTTGGCATTACATACGTCAAATAAAATCAGGAAGTACCACGTCACTTTTTCGATGATGGAACTTGACATGTAAAGGCATTTCATAACTACTTAACAGTCCTAGCAGGCTTAGCACATGATTGGTGCGACAGTATGTCGCCGCGAGATAGATCTCCCGTCCTTCACTAGCTATATTAACAAAAGAGGGACGGATAGACTATCTCGCGGCGAGATACTGTCGCGCCAATCATGTGCTAAGCATACAGGACTGCAAAGTACCGGAAGGAACCTGTTTTAAAAAGTAAAATACCGGAAGTAACTCGTAAAGTGACAGAACATCTAGGCAATTCAACGTAAAAAAAGAACGGATGTCAATAATGTCACCGGGTAAAAGAGGTATTCTTCAAATAGTTAAAAAAATTACGAATAAGTTGTTTTTTTTTTATGTTTTGTAGATTTGTTTCGTTCTTTGACTTGCTTGTTTGTGTACTGTGAAAATGACTTCCGATTTTTTATTTCATTGCAAGTTTGAGACAAGCACTATACAAATCCGAGAAACAAGGTTCCCTTACGCGTATCCCTATCTGGCTTCAGTTCTTTCAGCCAGATATATCTACTTGGCCTGTAACCCCTTCGTTTCTCGTTCTCTACAGTAATCGTCGATTGTAATATGAATTAATGTAACCACCAAAATGACGAAATTGAGTTAAGTATACCGTTCGACTGCAAATTTCCTGCTCTATCGAACGGTGTATATAAAATATTGATATCTAGAAAAAAATGTCGAATACGTTAACAAAAACTTTGCCATTTCATTAGTTTTCTACATTTTTTATTAACGTATGTAAAGGTTTCCAAAAACCATAGACAATATTTTAACGTAAGTACGAATTTGTAAGTACAAAACATGTCTTTCCTAATGTACTCACCATATTTTTATAAACATCACTGCTGTAAGCGCCGTCTGCATTGTATGGCTCATAAGCAATTCGGTTTCAATTTGTGAGTTACACTAAATTCCGAAATCCACTTTTGATGATTTTCATTGATTTGTTAACGTATCTACAAATTTTTTTGATATTGAATATTTAACGTAAGCACCAGCCATTTCCTGAACTATAAGTGTGGTCGCAGTTAGTAACTGTCTATCAAATAGACCTCTCAAAAATAAAACAAACAAGATAAACATCATTTCAATAGGATAATTAACTAAAAAGATACAACATACTTTATAAGTGTCCATTTCGTTTTTTGGCCCTCCTGAAAAGTCGTCATTTGGTGGTTACATTAATTCATATTACAACTGACGTATTGTACTATTACCGTTTAATTATATTTACAAATGTGTTTGTCCACAGCTCAAGTCTCCGAGCGAGGACACGAGGGACGGAGTGCCGGTGGACGGCACGCCAGCCAACGGGTCCATCATCACCATGACCCTGAAGAACAACCATCTCATCGTGGAGACTGAGGAGAGAAATGTGAGTAATATTGAGTTGCACATTAATTTAAAGGGCTTACTCTCTCTCTCTCTCTCCTTGGCAATTATTATTCCCATCTGATGGTGGGGTCTGCCTTCCTCGTCTTCTCTTTCCACTTTGCCCTGTCTGACGTGTCGTCTTCAGAAACATTGCAGCACTTTAGGTCTTCCTTGATTAAGTCCAGCCATGTCTTTTTGGGTTTCCCCCTTCTTCTGGGTTGTGGGAGTTTGAAGGACATGGTGGCCTGTAAAACGTGATCAGGAGGCCTTCTCTTTACATGTCCATACCATCTTAGCCTACTCTCCTGAAGCTTGTCGGCAACGTCACGTACTCCGAGGCTTCCACGCACGTACTCGTAGCGTATCCTGTCGACTCTCGTCACACCACACATCCATCGAAGCATCTTCATCTCGGCTACTTGGATGGTATGGACTAGACGCTGCGTCATCGCCCACGTTTCGCTTCCATATATGAGCACTGGCCTTATAATGTTGTACATGAGACCTTTCAGTTTGACGGGCATCCTTCGGTCGCAGGTTAATTTCAAGGGCTTACAAAAGTGTTGATTCAAACTAAGCTACTCTAAACCCTCATTCATGAACATCTTCTAACTTAACAAGCCGATAAGTATCGTTTGTGCCTTTCAGTCTTATCCTAGTAAGATCCAATGTACATTAAGGTGCATTCAGACCAAGCGAACATTCGCTATTCTAACCTCCCACTCTACGAAATTCGATCGTTACACAAAACGTGATTGGTTGATTTCGTAGAGCGGAGGATAGAACAGCGAATGTTCTTTTGGTCTGAATGCACCTTTACAATTGACATAGTAGTTGCAATCCAATTGACATCTTTCATGAACCAATTAAAGTAGAATTTCTTTTGTTTCATTGCTTTTTGAATCAAACGAAAGTCTTACCAATTTACATACATATAGAACAAGGTTTAAATTACAAATAGGAAAAGTAAGTGGATTTTATGTGGTTATCGAAATATTGATAAGGCATTAACACGTTCAAGGGCGTAGCTGCTATAGCATTCGGGTTAAGGCCCCCTTTATATGACACAAATGCTATAGCAGTCTTTAATCGTCCCCCTTTCTTAACCAGAAATGCTAGAGAATTTGCTCCGCTATAGAAAATACCCATAGTCCTCGGCTTACTGTCACGTTGTACCAAACCTGGATAAGATTACTGTCACATCACATGATTTTTACTTAGTTTTTGAGTAAGCGAAAACCTTACCTCCTTGCCCTCTTTTTACGCGCACAAATGCTATAGCAGTCGCGGTAGTATGGGGATTTGTTCAGATGTACGGCATGTGCGCCGGGAGAGTGGAAATACATAAGATGATGTTTGAATCGTTGTGAATACTGTTTTTATCTATTATTTCTATATATTTTGAATACGTTGCTGTAAAGAATTTTAGTAGGTATTTATTTTTTACTGTGAAATGAATTGGAGATGGATTTAAATATGCGAAAGGTGAATTAAAATATTTCCATCAATATGTTCGCCGTTGTGTTTCGCTTACGTTTTCAAGAACATAATATGGTCGATAATTGGCTCTAGACGATTAATACAGTTATGTTTACAGCATAACGGGGGCATAAATACATTATTAGTCTGTAATATTTGTAATAACTAGACGATGAAAAATAGAACACGAAAAATTTGTCAGGTTGTTCGAAGAGGCAACTGATAAATCTTCGGAAGAGGTTTTAAGTGTCGAGGAGTCGGAACTATCAGCTAACGAACGAGAACTGGTGTGGCAGGACAATGATATAGAATTTTACTGGCATATGTAATCGACTCCTGATTAAGTTATTCTATAGCAGTCGAATGCTATAGCAGTCTGCGTCCTTAACTACCATATTTCTCATGTGTCATAATGACACGCATGCTATAGCATGTACAAAATTTCCATACAAATTTATGTGTCATTTTTGGTCGGAAGCCAAACTCCTTACCGTCCGTGAACGTGTTAATGAATTGAATACGAGTATAACTATTGATCACTTACTCATAATAATAAAGTATAAGTAGTTTATCGTTCAGTCAAGGGAACTGATTTGTATTTGATGATATTTTGTCACAGATAATAATGAAATTGTAAGGAAATCACTTGAGATCTCATGTCATTGTCACTATTATAATTAGGTATGTGAGGCATGAAATGCGTAACTGTTTTCTTTTACCTAAAATGTCAAAAAGTTGTGAGTCGTGAGATTTATTTTTGATGTAGTCAGTAGCTATGCGTTTTTGTGAAGTAACGTTTTTTTCGTTTTTTTTTGTGCAAAAAAGTTGAAGCGAAATCCAATTACGATTGTTTTTAACTTAAATGTACCTCTTCTGATACTATAACGCAATTAAATACTTTCTTACCAATTTGTAACTTCTTGCTAAAGAAAAGTTAAATTGCATTTCAAACCTGTAGCCGTACCATGAGTTAGAAAGTAAAAGATACGTCAGATTTTACTCGATACGTAATGACATATTGGAGCAAGTGCGATAGCCTGCTTTACGTATCGAGTAAAACCTTACATTACCTATACTTGCAACTTGTAAAGTCATGGTACGGCTGCTGTTTTTATTTTATGTTTTAAACCTTAACTTTCAAAAGGGAGCATTACCGGTGGTTGATGTAGCTTTTATTATTGATAAACTTTTGTCATTTGCAAATTTAAGATCATCATCATCAGCCTATGATAGTCCACTGCTGGACGTAGGCCTCTCCTATTAACTATGCGTATAGACGCATTGGGAGGTAAATGCGCATAATCATCACGCTGGGCAAGCGGATTGGCGATCGCAGTAATGTGTCCACTATGATGACGCTGCTGCCCATCATCAATCTTTTATCAAGTAATGATCAGTGTCACTGATTGATTCAATCCCTTAGTCGACTCGTACGACACCCGCAGGAAGAGTTGGGGTGGTGACAAATGTATTCTTATTGCTGTCACCACACGGTTACATGTTGAGATCATTATGTAATTAATTTACTGAACGTGAATTACTAAAAATTTTATAAATGACAAGCATATGACGAGAAATAACATTTTAAATTATGTTTCAGGATATAACCAAGAACGGGCGTGAGACTAAAATGAAATACTCTCCCGACAACGACGGGATATTTGTAGTCGAGGTCCAGCAGTCAACGGCGTACCGGCCAAACAACAAAGCTCTACAAAACTCCCCGCCTCATGACCCTCAGATCTCCACCAACCAGGCCCTCATCCATCGAGTACCTGAGGAACTAGAACCAAAGGCAATCGAAGAAGATAACAGCAGTGGAAAGCTAAGAGCAAAAGCACTCGCCTTATCTAGCACCGGACTCTCAATATCAGACCTAAGCATGTCTTCCATTGGCTCTCATAACGCCAGCTACTCCTATGGTAGCCAAATTGGCTACGAACAAGGCCCCTTCGGTTATCCAATTTACGCAGGATACGACATTCCCAAAGAAGACATAGGTGATGGCATTATTCATGACAGCTCAAGAGAACCACTCATAACTAAGACCCCCACAGACCCAGATAAACCTGTGGTCACAGCTGCTATATTCAAACAGGATTCAATTATTGGCAACGATGCATTGCAAGGACCTGTTTATTGCATCGAAGGCTCTACAGACGGACCTTTGCTCTCTGATGTTCAAGCGAGGGAAGTTAGTTTGCAGCATCTGCACGATCAAATGGAGAAGAAAATAGAAAATGGGACGGCAGTTATAGTGTCGGAGAAGATAGAAAGTCCGAAGAAGACGTTCAATCGAGCTGACAGTCTGCCCGTGCGGTTAGAAGACGAGAAAGTTCCAGATGTGATAGAGATAGCTGTGATGGAGACTATTAAAGAAGACGCTGCTCCATCGAGAGATGCTTTGAAAAGTAAACGAGCTTCACTACCTATTATAAGAACAGAAATGTACGAGTCTGTCAAAGATGCCATTAGACCCTCAGGATCTCCTAAATTTGAGAAGTTCTCCAACGACAATTCACCTGGAGATGTGGACCTCCCGCCACCTATGATCACTATCACTGAGGAAGAATGTGGCAAGTCTGAAAACGGTAGTTAATTAAGTTTTGAAATTCCTAAATTTTATCTATGTAAATAGATGTAAGTTAACTTGTGATTAGATTGATAATGAAAAGATTCATATTAGAGATCGGCAGGTAAAGGAAGAGTATTGTCTAATTGATAAAAAGAAAATGCAGTACCTTGTATAGCTGTTAAGGTTTTCTTTTAAAATAACATATTAATTTATGTTTGACAGGATGAATATGAAATTAAAGGATCTGTATACAGAACATTTCCAGTGGCTTATAGTGGTCAGGCGTTTATCGTGCTATGCAAAACTTTCTCACTCACACACTTGTTAAAACGTGATGGCAATGACGACAAACGATTAAACACGGACCATCATAAGACTTCAGAACCGAAAACTAAACTATTTGAGAACTTGCTTCAATACTCTAAGCAATTACATGGTGAAGATAAGATTTCGATAAAATATAATAAAAAGTTTCTATTGATCGGGCATTTTACTAGAATAAATTCATTGTTCCCATCCGACTTCAGAAAAGGAGGAGGTTTTTTCTTTACGCGAAAATGCCTGATGAAATCATAAAATGGTGTAAGGTATAAATTAGTAAAACACAAATTACCCCGTTTTGTAGATATTTGATGTAAATTAGATATTATTAAAATATTTAAAGTTGCTAGTATGTAGTAATTTGAAGGAAAATAATGGATTACTTTGTTGTGATTGTTAATACGATTTTGTTTAATATCATATTATGGTTAATATCAAAAATATCCATATGTATGGGTCAAAATTGCATAATCCCATGCAATACCGATTTATGCCTTTTTCAAATGCGTAGATAATTTTTATGCTTTGATGATATTTTTGTGGTAGTCACTGTTTTTAATATCTGAAAGAAGACGTACAGTCTTCTTTATAAATATGTAAGATTATCTTTATGATATTATTAACGGTATTAAGCGTGACTGCTAGTATTTACGAACGCAATTATATTATAAATATAATTAAACAGTTAAGCTCACGTGTATTTAGTCACTACGTTCGACATTTTTCGGAGAGCCTAGGTCTCTAATATCAAGCACAGCTATGCTATTCTCTTATTCACGCGTTCGTCAACGAGCTCGACGTCGAGACAGCCTCGTCTAAAATCCTAGCTATTTGATTTGACATTAGGAATCGAGGCTGTAAGCGAGGTTGTGGGCGAGTTCGTCGCTGTTTTTCGTTAGAGAATACGAAGTTCGTACATTAAACGTCAAACTCTCGACGCAGTGTGGCTCCAGCTCACGCTGCATTCGTCGCCGGGCGCTAGTGTCGTTTAAAGTATTAGTGAATACCATTTTTAGGCTCGACGCTGCCGCAGCGCTGACACAGCGCTGACACAGCGCTGACACAGCGCTGACAGCAAGGCGGTTTCCTTAGTGAATAACACTGCAGGGTGCTTAGCCAAGTTACCAATCGCTAGCGCTTCATTGTAAAGGAAAGGCAGCAGTCTTTGTCGCACTAATATGAGAGTGACAGAGAGGGAAAACTACGATACGCTACTAAGCGCTAGCGCTTGGCAACTTGGCTAAGCATCCAGAGCTCGCGTTCACGACTCGCGACTCGCGAGTGGGGTCGTCTCAGTGCTTGATAATTGAGAACTAGGGTCTCCGAAACATGTTGTGCGTAGATACTAAATACGCGCGTGTTTAACCGTTTAATTTTATTTATAGCAAGTATGTTATTTTGCCTTTTTGATGTACCGCATGCATTTTCATAAACAGCTCATGTGTGTATATTCAGGAATACATTTACAAATATTTAGTTGTAAAACGCTTAATTTAAGCAATTGACTACCGTATTCTTTTACAATATGCCCACTATTCCAAACTTTCATCTTTAGTAACAAAATTAAGTGATATCTATAGACTCACAGTCAAGCATATAATTAAGGACCCATTCAGAATCAAAATCACAATCAAAATAATGTTTAAAAATTTCGGCACATTCCATTTCTCAAAATGTTCGGATCTCAATGAAAATCAGCGTTTGAGGTATGAAAAAACATACCCTGCGGTTTACAAGCTGACTGAGATTTTATTCCCACGGAAACATTTTTCAAAACTATAATTCAAACACAATCTTGTATTGTTTATGAATAAAGATACTATGACTATGACTATATACATTTCTATCTCGATAAGCTTCGTGCAACCAAAATTGAAGTTTATTATTAATATGAATTCGGACGTAAACAACAAAAATATTTTGCGTCAGAAACTCGGTGGGTTTATTTTTACTAGCAATTTCTCAAATTATAAGAATCCTACATAATATGCAGCTTATTTTTAAAGCAACTAAAGTTTAGGACGATAGGGCAATGTTGTAAAAGTTTTGGTAGGTTCAATCGCCATCAGATATATCGGAGCAGATTTAAAATATCTGTACACGAGTCTTTTGCCATGACGTAAAGGCTGCGCTACACTGTATGCGTTTTCAGCACGTGTGCGTGTGCGTGGCATGTGCGTTGTAGCATCGGAAATGTCATAGAAGATGGCACACCGCTATTACGTCACGCGCAGGTGTACGCCGCGCAAGCGGTGTGTTATCTAATATGACATTTACATACGATACAACGTGCACGTTCTGCACACGTGTCCGGTGTGTCCTAGCCTGGTGACTCCGATACATCTCATGGCGACTAAACGTAGTTAGATCTGTATATTATAATAATTCTTAGTTCCATCATTGATCAGATTCTAAACTAGTTCCTTACGAATCACGTCCCTTACATTTCGTCTAGTTTTAGATGCCTAATGTAAATTAATAAATGAAATATATTAAATCGTTTTCTAGATTATTGGTTACTTCATATTTGTTAGTAGGTTGTAACTAATTAATAATCATTATAGGTTCCAAGCTATTATTAAAACTTCGTTCTCAATTATGAAATTTTCTGAAAAGATATTATTACGGACAGTATGTTTCACCGCATTTTACACATAGGCATCAGTGGAGTCGATATAAAGTAGGTAGTTATTTATTTGATCGAAAAAATAAAACATGTATTTATACAAATTTTAGGTACATAAAATCTGCATGTACGTGAGCTTTTAAATGAATAATCGTAATCAAATAATGTAATAAATTCATAAAATATAGTCAGTTACAACATTTTCTTTTACTTTGTGTTTGTACTCTTTAGGTTTTCATATTACTGATCAACTGTTTTTGTGCTTAATCTATAACGAAATGCTATAAGCATTTCCTTCATTAACTAATAATATTTTATAGCAAACCTGAAAAACATATCATTCTCATCATAAATAAATGTCGGCAGCGACATTGGATGATTAATTCATTCAATAAATATTCATACAATCATAAAAACTAGTAAGGCGACTGCATTGATGCCTATGTTCAAAATGCCACCAACTGTTCGTACGATAGGTATTATATTCCTTTTACTGGTATTATGAATGATTTTGTATGAATATTCATACTCATCTGTGTTATTTTACAGTTTATTTCAAGTTAATATAGCTCCTAGAAAATTATGAAGTACCTAGCGTCATGTGATACAAATATAACATCGCGAGTAAAGTTTTCTCATCAGTAGCAAACACGATTTTTGAAAATCTTGCACCAACAAATGCTGTTTTTATTTTTATATCACTTATTTACTGTAACTGTTATTTTATCCAACTCATTTAACAAGACATTACTAAATTAGCCTTAAATATAAAATTTGTTGTAAAATAAGTAAATATAATGGAGGAATTGAATTTTTGTCTATAAAGGTAAAAGTTAATTTAACGGAAATGTTATGAATTTGCTATTTTAATAAGTTTTTATTATAAGGTAATCGCATATTTAAATCTCAAAGACATTTATGACGAGTTATAAGGGCCCTTAATATTTAACATACCTAGCAATGATTTTTTATTTTGATCGTTTCAGTTTCACTCATCTCATAATAGTCAAAATGGCACCTAAAGTTAAATAAGTAAAACTAACTCTTGAAATAAAGCATGGAAGCACGTTGAACCGGCAATCTACTGGATGCGGGTTCAAATCCCGCGACAACCAGAGTTATCATTTAAAACAAAATGTTGTTATAACAAAAAACTGGCCAAAAGCATGTCGGGTCATGCTCAATGTACCGTAGTTATTAAAAAACGGCTGGGCCGATTATGATCGAAATAGTTTTATTTTAAAATAGTCTATAAGCCCACTATTCTTGATTTTTTTCATACTTTTTGGACCTACGGATCAAAAGTTAGAATCAAAAGTTAGAGGGGGGGACACCATTTTTTTTCTTCTGGAGCGATTATCTCCAAAAATGTTGACTTTCCAAAAAACTTTCTTTTGAGACCCTTATTCATTTTAAGAGACCTATTCAATGATGCCCCACACTAAAGGATTACATCAAATAGAAAAAATAATCCCCACTTCACGTCTAATAATATGTAGGTATACATTTCGGAACGTATGTCAAAGGCATAAAGATCAAAATTGTAAACGTATTATTAGAGCCGACCGTACATTGTTGCCGTTGAAAAGGTGGTAATTATTAATATTGCCCATTTAAGTTAAAATATAATGAGTATTTTCGTTCATAACCCGTTATAAATATTGTTCGTTGATATGTTAAGGGCCCTTCCTTGTAACTTATCGCAATAGGTTTTAATAATGTAGATATATCTTCAGTTTTAGGTTTAGAGCCGTCCGCGAGAATCGAAAATATTATGTGCCAAGCAAAAATTATTAAAATTGATTCGATTATATTAAATATGAATTTAATGCAGTATTGTTTGAGTATGACTTTCGTATGTAGATTTAATGATGTATTAGGTAATTTATTTGCATATTAATATAATACCTATTTTGTTTATAGTTACTTTTATAAATAAATTTGAAGTAATTTGCAAAACATATATGACCATTTATTTTTTCTCCTCAATATTAAGTTTCCTATTAGGGCGAAGTAGGGACCTACATAGCATAAAATATAAGACTATCATTTTTATATTTTCGACCCATCAATGGGTATTGGCAACATATTTCACTATCCTATTGGTTCTATTCGTTGCACTTTTATCACTTATGTATTATTTTAAACTGAAAATGTAACATTAGAACCGTAGTGTAATCTAGTAATTGGAGTTCGAGGCCAACGAAACAACGACAGATGCGTTATTGTCAAATCCGTCAAAGTCTATTATGTCATTGTCAAATAAAGTTTTCAGGTTTCCACAACCTTTTTGTTATTTAATTTATTTATTTAAAATAATTCCTAATAAAAACATTATATACCTGTGTAATGTTTGTACGCCTTTTTGTTTAATATGGCTGTCACAACTAGGATTTTCTTAAAAACACGTAAATACCTAAGAATTTTATTTTCTCTTAACTAACATTGATATGACAAAATTTTCTTGTAAAGAACTTAAAATTATAAGAGCCAACGTTTCAAAGCCTATTTTAAAAAGAAGTTGAATTACCAGGGAACACATACGACAGCGTGCCATATTTGTTAAGACAGTAGGTATGGTTAAATTACTAAGCAGTATAAGTACTATACTATACTGCCGTGCAATTCCTAAACCACAGTAACTGACAAAAGTCGATTTTGAGATAATAGCAAAAAACAGTTTTAAAGTAATATATTTTCCAAGATTTGATAGTTATTGAGATTTTATTTTGTCCAAAATGAAGTATTAAAATCATACAATATGATAAATTAAAAAATACGTGCTTGTGCATTTTCTAAAATTAAATATGTGGTTTTTTCGAAATTCTGTGTTTGTACTGCGCTTTTAAAAACATGGAAAAATATAACAATTACTAATTAAGACACAGTAAAATGACCACTTACTTCACAAATTTTGCGTGCTTTATAGAGATAGGTGGCATTTTACAGGTTAAACTGCAGTAAAAGGGACTAGTGTACTGTAATTTAACTAGTATTTTGATTCAATTTTCGTGCTACGAACTTCATTCACAGCAGTAAAATATAGTTTTTTTTTAAATAAAGTAATTAAAATACAACAAAACTTTGTAACAGCATTACATCACTTTATTGATCTTTCTTCCTGGGTTAGGCATCTTATAATATGATTATAAAAGTAAAATACAATACAACATACAAAAACAATACAAAACATATAAACACATTATAAAAAACCTAACCTAGAGGGCCGCCGGCAGCGGAGCGGGCCCAAGCAGCCGGTGGTTAGGGCTACAGGGAGAGGAACCGCCGGACTATGCGCGCCGTGTCCAGGATTACCGCCTTCTGCATCTGATCCTTGATCCAACCACCTAGCGAGAGCCTCTTGAGGTGTTGATCGAGACTCTTCGCTATGAGACCGTTCGCAGAAACAACTATCGGTACAATGATCGCCGAATCAACCTCCCACATGTCGGTAACCTCGTGAGCCAAATCAAGGTATTTACTGGCTTTGTCCTTCTCGGCCTTCACGAGGTTCTCGTCATGGGGGATGGTGATGTCGATGAGCATTGCCCGGCGTTGCGATCGATCTATCAGCACGATATCAGGCTTATTGGCTACAATAGTCCTGTCCGTGATGATAGATCGATCCCAATAGAGCGTGGCACGACCATTCTCGAGAACTGCCGCAGGTGTTACATCACTTTATTATTAAGATATTCAAACACGCTTACCAAGTTTCATGCCAATGTGAGACACAGAAGGAAGTAAAAAACGATTTAAAAGTTACTTGGAAAACGCAGTTTATTTAGGGATTTGTCGTCAATAATACAAAAATTTGACAAAAATTAAGGTTTATTACCACATTTTCTTAAGCAATGAAATAACAATCAACTTTAGGTACCATTATCGGTTGTAGTCATAGCAAATGGCACATTATATTTAGCCTCACATTGATTTCAATGAGTAAGGTCTCGACTGATTATGGCGTAGCACTTCTACGATTAATTTTAATAAATATAATTTCTTACGTATTCGTGTCAGTTATAAATCAAAAAGTCTTTAGAATACTGTATATCATAATGCAAAACCCTATTAAAGAATAAATTGTCATTAATTATGATGTATTACTACAATAGTACTCCACTCCACCTGCAATATATTTATGTATGACACGTTATAGGTTTTATTATGTTTTTTTGGAGAAAACTAGGAAACAAATTTGCTTCGTTAAAGCACCCTGTTAATAACATAAAGAAATGAAACCTCTTTAGTCATAATTCTAGAACCGCCAGCCGGTTTGTGGAGGCCTTTAATAAGGCCATGACAGACAGTGTTAAACAAACATC